>JBANCZ010000243.1:0-45486 GCA_037040025.1 Sphaerogastrella javana | reverse complement strand
CTTGTGTCTGGGTGTGTGAGAATGAGATTGAGAGAGATATAAAGAGAGATAGAGAGAGAGAACTTCTTTTTTATGTTCCGTACTAGGCACAGGCCCTACTCACTCTATACTATCTGATGGATTGGCTGCAGTTTTAAATGGAGTTAAGCGTGCTGGGGAAATGGGACAAAAAGTGCATCTGGGTGGAGTACTCACTGCTTGTTTACACACACAGACACACACACGTACACACATGCACAAACACAATTTAAGAGCTTTATTTATGAAGCAATTCAAAGTTACTTAAAATCCAATTAAAGTCAAATAAAAACGTAAAAAAATGTGCTTTTTATACGGAAAGCGTTTCTGTACTATTAAATTATACATCATTCAAGAGTTTTTGGCAGTTCTCATAGCTATAAGAATTTAAACTACCAAACTTCTTGTCAGCGCGAAATATTTCTTATAAACAGATCCTTTTTAAATTGACCTAAAGGTGTTTCATTATTATAATATCGACAATCTGTTGCAAAGTGCTCAAACAGTTATAGTCAGATCAAAATATTTCCTACACATAGAATCTCTATATATTGACCTAAAGGTGTTTTATTATAATATTCTTAGTTATCTATTCCACTGCGCCGACACAATAGTCGAGTATTTATGCATGCATGTTCTATATATATGTCCTAAGTTTACCTATCATCATCTATGCTTTGGACGTTGCCTTCAGATTCCATTAAAATTTATTTTACAGTCCCTTAATTACATAAGGCAGGCCAACGATGATGGCCAACGCGATGGCAATGATTGTGATTACTTATGTATGGTAGCTCCATTAAAAACCAACAAAAGCTGTGCAGGGCTGAAAGGACAGACAGTTTGAAGTTTCCATACCCTAAGAATATTTTAAAGATTATGTATATTATTTGTAAGACAGGGTAACTAAAGTATAGTTTTATTTGAATGTGAAAGGGTATTTCGTAATCCCACACAAAAGAAATCCCTAGAAATATATTTGCATTTCAAAATTCATATGCAAATAGTTCAAGAAAAATTTGAAACACTCACAAAAACAATATACCCTATCTAAGACAGAGTATGACGGAAAGAGGAAAAAGAAACTGTAAGTGCTCTGCGGGTCTGCAGCGAGGACAAAGGATGCTTTCAGAGGTTTTCAATTAAATGTTGCACAACAAAACAAGAACAAAGTTGAGCAAGCACTTTCCACTTTTCTAGAGATACAAGGTTCGCTAAAGTTCCAGTTCATTAAAGCATATGCATTTTTAATTCTATATCCAGAATCTCAGAAAAAAAAACAAATATTTACAGTAGCCAATACCAAATCTATACTAAATAAAAAAAAATTAATCGAAAATCGATTAATTAGTAGCGAGTATATATTGTAGACTTAATCTAATCAATTTCCAGCGTCTTAAGATTCGTTGCCGGCGTTTTGGAATCCTTTTTGCACTTGTTATACTGCCAGGTTGATGGATCCATTAGATATTCACTATATAGAATTATATATATAAAATAATTAGCACATTCAGCAACATTGATATCGACTAATATTACTGTATAACTGGCTCAGTTTCAGTGATATAGTTCTACTTACCGCTGCTGTTCCAACACTTGCACCCAATGCGCCTTCAGATCTGCCATTTTGCCCGCCTCACCGCCATATTCTTCCGGCAGCATGGCTCTTGGAAAGAACTTATATGGAGTGTCCGCCTCGGGTAAATGGAAATGGATCAGTTTGAAGACCTCGCTTTTGATGAAAGGCTTCACCACGGTCAGCACTTTGTCAAGAAATGAGGGACAATTGAGCACATGGATCTCCTTGAGGCGAACCGGATGTGCCTCCTGGACGAATTTCATGTAGACGCGCAAGGCACTGAAAGCCGTCTTAGTTAAATGACGCAGTGTATAGCCGGCCATATCGAAAATTGGTATTTCCCCATCTGAGAGACGATCCTCAGTCTCTGTAGCGAAGCGACAGTCGGCGACCATGAAGAACACCTTGATGCTAGCCGTAAAGTTGAACTGTGAATTGGCGAATTTAGTACAGAAAGAATAAATAGATAAATAGATAGTTCATATTTGGTATTTAAATTCAATAAAATACTATATACTATATATACGATCGTGATATTAAATCTAGTTAATTATTGTCTGTTAGTTTTGCTATAGTTTACCTTATCGGCATCATAATCGATCAGGCGGTAAAACAAGAGCTTATTGTTCTCCGGCGTCAAACCAGGCAACGGTACCAGATCACTGCAACACCAACATCACCAACATCGCCAACATCAACAACAGCAACAACAGCAACAACACCAACAACACCAACAACAACAGGAAAAATATCACAAATGTAGTCTAATTAGTTGTTGCCACATGAAACCGGTTGCTGAGTGCATTAAGGCACTTGCAGGTACTTGTGGGCAGCTGAGGGTGCTTGAGGCACTTGAGGTACTTACGCGACTTGCAACAGCTGCTGCGAGCTGGCATCCAATGGATCACGATGAATGAAGATCTGGGAGTGCTTGTTGCGCAGCGCGTAGTTAAGCTCCAGCAGACGCTCTGCGGCAGCAACATCTCCGCGTGTCGTGTGCAAAAAACGCCGCAACAGTGCAACAGCTAATAGCATTAAGCCAGCAGGAGTGATGGGTGGCGGGTGGCGGGTGGCAGGTGGCAGGTGGCAGGTGGCGACAGCAAGGGGGGCAGCAGGGGCAGAGCATAACAGACAGAAAGGAGCAATTTTAGCTTTTGTGGTTAGCTGTCAGTTATGAGCGCAACTTGTGCAACCTCTAACAGGTAATTGACCCATACACCGTGAGAAACATCGCACATCAAATGTCAATCTGATTGATTGATTGAAAATGATCTGTGATAACATTTTTACCATTTCGCTTTATGTTTTCATGTCACTATGAATAATCATGACAATATCGTTGGATGAGATTGCTAAAGATATATAGTACAACGCCTGACAGTTTTGACCTTCTTTAAAGTTGTATGGATAAATTATTTTAAATGGATCTAGGTAATACGAAGATGTAAATATGTGAAAATGTTACTTTCAACCATTTAAAACATGGGAAATATTATTATATATGAGTATTGAATATTGTACAAAATATTGAATCTGTTTTCTCTCAGTGCATTTAATAGAGCGAGAATTATTTGTACTAGTACATGTCCAAATTGCTATCTTAGTTACTGCATCTAAGCAATTTTAATGGCCAAGCGCTTATTACCGAATTTACGTAATCAAAATACCTCTCTTAATAATAAAAAATCACGGTAATTATTCTTATGTTAGTATAATGAACTTGGTAAAGTTCCACTCGTGTTCAGACGATTGTGTACTTAGATTTTAATACGTTGTCTAACCTTTAGGTAACCTTTTGCATTCTCTATCCCTCTCGATCAAAGACGTTGAATCATATAGAAAAAAACATGATATTTAAGACTGTTTTGCTTTTTTATAGAACCCAATGAACAATGATTTTCTGTTTTCTGTATTTATTCTTGAAGTAAATTTACAAAAAATGAATAGCAAATTTCTATATGTAAATTTGATCATAATTTAATTGTTGTATTCGTATAAATAAAATACAATTTTGCAACATATTTTATTCCCATTTACAAATAATCGAATAGTTTACTATAATATAGAATCCCATGTTACGATGAGATGAAATGCAAATTCAATATCAATTAACATAGAACCCACACAACTTGGAAAACAGCGCAAACAAACTGTGTAAACTGACTGAGCTGAGCTTGCACTTAGAATCTTGGAATCTGATTAGAATTAAGTAACTACTAAGTTATGCAATTCACAATTAGTACGTACATATATTGTGCGGTAGTTGCGGCTGCGCTTTGATCCATTTCTCAAACTCGCTCACTCGCTGCACCATCAGCAGTTCCTCATCCTTTTTGTGCACCATTCTAGGTTCTTCCTCTCAATGGACACACAAAAGAGAAATCAAAAGAAAACCAAACAAAAACAAAATAAACACACAAACACAAACACAAATACAAATACAAAATCACAATCAAAGTTTGACTACAGTTCTTCTTTTCAAAGAGAGCGCGCCGCCCGCGAAACAGAGACAGATGGAGATATAGACTGAAAGAGAGAAAGAGAGAGACGACGATCAAGTGGAGAGAAACGCGTCTGTGCGACGCTAATTCGCGACTGCAACTGAATTGTGTGTGAAGTTTAGTACGCCGCCGTTGCCTTCCAGCGCTCGCAAAAACAAAGCGCAGAACACGCTCTTTCGCTCTCGCTCTCGCTCTCACTCACTAGCTCTCTCTCTCTCTCTCTCTCTCCCGTCCCAACCGAACAGTATGCAGCGTGCGTGTGTATGTACATATGTGTATGTGTGTGTGTGTGTGTGCTGCAGCGGAGGAAGGCATTGCACTCGCTATGCGATCCACAGCTCTGGTCACTCTGTAAGCTCCCTGCCTCCAGCCGCCCGCTCCCATTAGGACCCAGTCGGTCGCTTAAAATTTACTATCTCTCTCACTCTCTCTCTCTCTCTCTCTCTCTCTCTATCTCTCTCTGTCTCTGCCTTCGTCTACATGCGTCCACTGCTGTTCGAATTATTTCTTTTTTATTTCTGCTGTCGTTGTTGTTTTTGTTTTTCTTTTTGTTTTTGTTTTTGTTGTTGCTTTTAGCTTGGTTCGTTGTGCTATTTACGTAACCCATTTGCAATTGTTTCAAATTGCCAGAGGCCGCAGATGTGTGCGTGCGTGTCTTCGCCTAGGTGTGCGTGCGTGTGTGTGCGTGTGTATCTATGTGTGTGTCTATGTGTGTGTCTATGTGTGTGTGTGAACGTGTGTGTATGCGTGTGTTCTACGTACTATGCACGTGGCCGTGCCAGTATCCGTGTTTCATCGTCGTATTTAGTTTTGTGTGGATTTTGTGTCCAACGGCCGTTTAAAACTTTTTTCCAGCTATGTTCTACCTTTCTGCACGTTCAGATACCCTATAAATCATAGTGTTGCCATTGCGGGCATATTGGCTGGGGCAATGCTATGACTTACGTATTGATCGTTACGTTGCAAATATACTACGCATGAATGCGTATAAAAGTAATACGTAATACGTAATCAGACATTGCGCTTTACGCTATGTTACGCTTACGTTGTGCATTACGTTATAGCTTGGATTTAACATAATGCCATAAATTGCAGGGTATTTAATCAGCTGCTACCTTCTTCTGTTCATTTATGAGGGTTTCGGCATTTTTATCGTGACATTGGCAAACAATTTTCGTATGCGCTCCACTTGTTGTGCCCCTCCCAACAACCCCGGCCCGCCCCCCCCCAAGCCATCTCAATGCTTACGCTGCGCCTCACCAACTTGTCAACAATGAGGTGCGTTGTTGTTGTTGTTGTTTTAGTTGTTGTTGCTTGACGTGTTTCGCAAGTTAAACTATATAACAGCAGAAGCAGCAACAACAACAACAAAAATAACAACAACAGCAACAGCAATAGCAGCATTGGGAATTAAAACAAAACTTTTAAGACACAGAAGAGACAGGAGAAGATAACGAAGAAGCTGCTGCTGCTGCTGCTGCTGCTGCTGCTGCTGTTGCTGCTGCTGCTACGGTGACCGGGTGTTAAATTAAAGCAAAGATATCGAAACAGAAATAGGGAAACCGAAAGCGAAAATGACTGCAAAGCGGAGTGCCAAAAGCAAAGAGCAACCGAGAGCGAGAGCAAAAGACTGCAAATTGTTGTGCAGGCCACACAGAGTGAGAGCGAGAGAAAGAGAGAGAGAGAGAGAGAGCGAGTGGGAGAGAGAGAGAGAGAGAGAGAGAGAGAGAAATAGAGAACTAGCACTGCTGGTAGAAGAACGCATAATGAAAACAAAAACAAAACATTAATACAACAAATGAATGTAAAAACAGCGCAGAAATTCCAAATACACAGAAACACTAATAAGAAACAGGTGCGAAATTGAAATGTTCAACTAATTACAGCAAATGCTCAATAAACAAAACTCACACAAATTCGAATATTATTGTGCTAATAATAAGTTCAATAATAATAATCATGTAAGTGAACTTCAAATGGCAAATATAACTTAATAAATTATGCATACATGCACATCTATATATGGGTGAACGTACGCCTTATGCAATGCCTACTGTACCTGCAGTATAATTTATTTGAACGTACTTGTACAGCCAAATGCAGCCATAAAACACAAGCGCAGCTACAACAACAGTTAATACAATATGAAACCGAACGGTTTTCTTCTTCTTGTTGTTGTTGTTACTGTTGCTGTTGTTGTTGTTGTTGTTGTTGTTGCTGCTGTTACCTTGGCCAACACACGAAATTTGAAACATGAGAGAAGTCTACTGTGCAATTACCCAATCAACTAGTAAAAGACCTACACACACACACACACACACACACACACACACACACACACACACACCACACACACCATACACACACCACACACACACCACATACACTCTCAGAAGACTCAGAACAGGTAAACATTAGCCATACTACCAACTGTTGCGCCTTGTTTTACCTGGCCTGGCCCCAAAGCAAAACTAATTTAAATGATTCTGTTTTGGAATAATCGAAAATCACATCATAGATATATATGGTATATAAAAGTATGTGTATGTGTGTGTGTGTGTATTTCTATAGAAAAGAAAAAATGATGCATTGAGTTTCTGCACAATTGAAAATCGAAAGTAAATATTGACTTCGCCTGATTCCAATTTCCAATTTCAATTCCGCTTCAACTGCATTAGATATACTATACATAGATATGTATATGCCAATTGTATATACATATATATATAGATATATAACGAATTTATTTATTATTCTTCCATATTCCATATTCGAATTGTTTCATGCAAATATGCGTAGCATTCCATCTGAATGTTCATCGTATGTAGTAACACCTTTTTGAATTTTTGGGGTCTTAAAAGTGATGCAAATTTGAATTTAAAAGTATTTATTCGCTTAATTCATTGTACTCATAGGCATATAATAGTGAATCCTTTCGAATTATACTATTTAAGTTATGGATGTTAATTAAAAGAGTTCCGAAATCTTGAGTATTTCCTATTGATATGATATGCTGATATTTGAATGGAATGGAATGGAATTATTTGTACTTATAAGTTGATTATAATGAATCTTAAAAGCCTTATATCAAACTGATATGAAATTGAATGAATAGTATTGATTATAATGAATCTTTTTAGTCTTATTTCAAATTAATATGAAAGTAAATGAATAGGTAAATAATAATGAATTTTTTAGATCTTAATAAATTTAAGACTTACAAATTGAAGTAATAAATCTTTTATAATTTGTATGTATTCAACATAGATCCGAAATGAAAACAAATCGAATCATTTGCACTCATAAGGTTTCGTCTATACATTTTGTAAATGTTCCATCCGATTAATCGATTATATGTAAATAATTCGTAAAGTTATATGCATTGAATTCGAATTATTTTCACTCATAATTCCGAATAATAAACATTGATTCATGTCTTATGTATTCGTTAGGTTAAAAATGTACCACGACCACGCTACTATAGCTCCGAGTTGGGCATACGAGAGAAGTTATTCATTGGCGTGATGACGTCACAGGACAACATCAACACATATGCAACGGCCTTTAATCGCACCACCGCCCATCTGGTGAACAAGATCAAGTTCTTCATTAATGCCGACAGCGGCAAGACGAACTATCAGCTGAAGAATATTGTCGGTTTCACGGATACTAGCGAGAGCCGTCGACCATTCCATGTGATCAAGTATATCGCCGATAACTATCTCGATGACTACGATTACTTTCTGCTCGTGCCAGACAATGTCTATGTGGATGCACGCAAGCTGAACACGCTGCTCTATCACATGAGCATCACCTTTGACCTGTACATGAGCGGTAGCCAGGTACCAACGGTTCCAACAACTGGCGATGCCGATGCCCAGCCAGATGGTGCTGGTGTGCACGGTGCTCCGGCTGCTGATAGCGATGCGGCTGCTCATACGGGCACAAAGCAAATGACTGATGGTACAGGAGGTGCTGCAGAATCGGGAAGCAGCCAAACGGATCGCAACTATTGCGCCCTTGAGGCGGGAATACTCCTCAGCAGCAGCGTCATCCGCAAAATGCGCAATAATGTGGATCGTTGTGTGCGCATTGGCATCACCAATGATCACAGTGTCAACATTGGGCGCTGTGTGAAATATGCGAGTCATGTGGCCGGCTGCCAGGACAGCTTTCAGGTGAGCTTACGACCGATTTTAATACGTATAAATATAGTTTATATCGATGACAGATTGAAAATCAGACCTCATTGTAGAGTGTTGCACAACGATCATATTCTATTAAGGGTTCTGCAACCGTTTCGATAATAAATATATGCGAGACAATAGAAACGATGAACATCTGCAATGACACCCTATCATAGTATAGTTTGTGAACGATTTTTATCGATATTCGATCAAAACTTAAAAGATTTTTACTAGATAAACAGAAATCGATTTCGCTTTTCTGATAATCCGGCAAATCTGGGTCCGACACAGACGGCAGGATAGAGACCGTATTTACGGTCTGATCTATCTGTCCATCTTTAGGTGATCGTAACGAATTGAAAATCATCTTACATTAAATCCATCTCAGCTGCTGTTGTTTGTTCTATTAACTTCAACAGCTGTTGATTTACAATCTCTGTCATTTATAATTGATTGAGTCTATGAAAAGATGCGCCTTACTTTAACTAACATTTCATGATTTATTGTAGTCTATTAGCAGACAATTTTACTAGCTGTAGCATAGTTAGTATTTATTTTAAAAGCATTGCTATGTTATTTACGTTCATGCATATGTTGTTTTTATTGTTCAGACCCTGTGTTTAAAGAACACCAAAGGGTCTTTTAACTTTGTGTCAAGTTGATTTGTATATAACTGGAAAAAGGAGACGCAGCGGACCCAATAAAGTATATGTATAGATTTTTGATCTTGGTGGCAAGTCGAGTCGGTTGAGTTATGTCTGTATGAATACCTACATTTCGAAAACTATAAGTGCTACAGTATTCATATTTGGCCCGAATATAGGTGTATAGCCCATGCTCATTGGATTTGTTTCTAACTTTTAATATCCGCCCCCATTCACACGATATTCGGGATCCCCTAATTTCAAATTTCCTCGAAAGACGGAATTGTAAAGAACGCTGTGCTTTGGCACATAGGAAGGGAAGTATATCATATCTAATTATAATATCTCTTATCGAAATCGATTATCGAAATTACTATACTGCCTCGAAAATACCATACAGTCCTGGAAACATTGTACTGTACCGCAAGTACTAAACACAGAATCCCTACTGCCAGGCTACGTCCCTACTGTTGCATATTTTTTTTATGTTTTTCTTTTTTAAAGCTGCTCGTAAATTATACCCTAACGGCTTCCAGTAATTAACTGTCATTTTGCAACGAGCCTTGAGCAGAGCTTGGCCTAACGAGGTCCATAAACAAGTCATACAACTTCAGTGTAGTAATGCAGTCCCGCTCCTATCCGTATGGCCAGCACTGTGTTTGTCCAAAAGGGAGAAGGAGTGGCAACATCTTATGTTGCAGCAGTGAGTTTCAAAGTGGAGCAGCAGCACTCTCTTCACAGTTGTAAGAGCACTGGAGGCGTGGGAGTACTAGTGATAGATCCTAAACAGAGTAATTCTTGCAGAGTATTTCAAGCGAAACAGTTTGATAAGCACTGCCAAAGGTACGTTTAGAGGCAGCCAGAGAAAACGCATTGAAGCTCTGCCAATGAATTTAAAACTTGAGCAAAGGCTGCAACTATAAACAGTTTGATAAGCATTGTTGCATATATATAGAGACGACAATTGCTAGCTTTAGGATTGAGAGAGAGTAAGAGATGACAACACAAAGGCAGAGAAAAAAAGCTCTGGCAGTGAATCTCAAACTAAAGCGCCGACTGTAACTCCAAATAGTTTGGCAAGCACTTCTGCACATATGATAAGACGGATAATTGTGAGCTTTATCAATGACGGAAGGAGAAAGAGATGGCAAAATAAACGCAGACTGTGAAAGCTTTGGCAGTGAATCTCAAACTAAAGCGCCGACTGTAACTCTAAATAGTTTGGCAAGCACTTCTGCAAGTATGCTAAGACAGATTATTTATGAGCTTAATTAAAGAGGGAAAGAGAGAGAGGGGGAGAGAGAGAGAGAGAGAGAGAGAGAGAGAGAGAGAGAGAGAGAGAGATATAGAGAGAGAGATAGAGAGATGGCAAAACAGCAGCAGACTATAAGAGCTCTGGCAGGGAATCTCAAACTTTAGCAGCTGCCGAAACAACTGCACCATTTACAGTTTAGTGTGTGCTGAGGGCAGCGTAGACAAATGTCCGCTGCAGTTTTAAACGCACTGCTGTAAGCGTAGGCCCCATTAGAATCACATGCACGCACACACACATACATGCATGTGTGTACAAGTGTACATACGCATATGCGTGTGCGTGTGCGTGTGAGTGCGAATGTGTGCGTGAGCGAGAGCGAGTTAATTTGCCGTTTGTCTGTCGTGTGATCTTTTCAGCTTCCTACACGCTGTTTTATTTATTTAAACAATTTGCCGTTCACTAAAAAGACGCACAGCAAGTGTGAGTGTGTGTGTGTGTCTGTGTGTTTGTGTACAAACAGAATGTCCGGAAAGAAATTAAAGAAAAAAAAAGAAGGCAAAAAAAAAACCAAAAAAAAAAAAAAAAAAAAACGGTTCATTGATACAGAAAAAAAATGTGACCCTGAAACGAGCATCAGAGATTGCGGCTGCCGAGAAGCTGAGAATAAGCATAAAAGAGAGTACAGATCGAAGAAGAGGCGGATCAGTCGGTCTGGTCCTAAACTGTATGATACGCTGTACTTGGCTCAACAATACCAAGTGATCTTGTTGCTTTCATGTATTCTTGATAAGGCGGATTTAATCGTATACACTCATTCGACTGTTCATTCAAAGTATTTGAATATGAGGTACCTATTTTGATATTCAAAGAAAAATTACATTTTTTTTTTTAGCTAATTTTATAATGGGAATCAACATCATTCACCACCCAAAAAGAATTGTATTCTTTTTATTAAAAAAAGTGTTATTTTGAAAGACCTAAAATTCAAAAGATAAGCGAGATCAAATGTTTCGATCGTAACGTAATTTATTTATATATTTATGGCCTCAGAAATGTATGAGTGTTTAACCTTACAGGTTTTATCATTCATTGTAAATCCATTTTGGTACCATATTTCACTGCAATGCTCTGAATTAAGTATGTTACTAGAATTTGTACTATCCCAATATGTATAACTCGATTGCTTTTCTCTCGTTAGGGACACAAAGGCAAACTCAGTCGCAAGGTCAGTTATATCAATCCAATAACTTATAGTAATCTTCAGATGAGCTGCAACGGTATTCAACTCATGGATGGCTGCCCAAAGAGCTACATTCCCGTACATTCCTCCTCATCCTCTGCAATATAATAATATTTTGAGCCAATTCGTTTAAATTGACTCCCCACTTGTCTTTCTCTCTCTTGTAATGTATATTTTCTAGTCCTTTGATCCTTTGCTCGATATGATTGAAATCAGGCGCAGGATTTGTTTTAACATATCCGTCTGCTAATCAATCTGCTTGCCTAGTGCATCGAATTTGACCTGAAAACTTTCTGCCTGTTTCTGAAATACGAATTCAAATATCTGATCAATGGAATTGCTAAACGAATTGAACTTTTGCTTAAGTCTTTCGCTATTGTGAACTTTACTGAACTTATCTGTATTTTGATTCAATTGATCGCTATCTTTAAGTTTAAGTCCATAATCTGAGCTTAGTTTAATGTTCATAAAACTTTGTCCCTGAAATCCTGTCTTAATCGATAAATCAATTTTGCTTAATATATTTTTGATTTGATCATAAATCTTGAGCTGTAGCAATTTTTCATCCATTTGTCCCTGAAGACTATTCAACTTTTCACCTTAATCTATAATTTATACTGTCTCTTAACCATTATCAGTATTTGGTTTTCCCATGGAATAAGTATTTATTATTTTATTTGAATTATATTTTCATTATCTGTACTATGGCAATATATGTGGTTAGTTTTCAAGCATAACATGATGCTCAAGCAATTGAAAACGAAAATTTACTCTGGGATCAATAGGAGCACTATCAAAAATTTTGTAATTAATAAGGAGCATTCTATATAAGCATGGTATACCCTATGCATCGACTTAAATTTGATGTCTATAACTGTTATAGTGTTCAAGATTGAAGCGTTCATACAGATATATGTACAAATATACCTGCTACTTCCTGTTACATGTTGGTGCATAAACCTGTTATACCCATGGTTTGTACATTTTCATTGGGTATGCACAGCCTGATGGCTGTAATCAGACAGTCTGGGGGCAGTGTAGAAAATGCAGACTGATAAATAGATCATTCAGACACGACACACTGCCTGCAACAACAACAACAACAACAACAACACCAACAACAGCAGCGGGAGCAACAACACTGTGATGGACAGCTTGTTTAGGCTGTCCAACTGTAACGGGACGCGTCTGTAAACAGTTTGACAAGCAGTTCACATGTTACCGTTTGAACATCATTGAACAGCAAGGCAGAAGCCTGTAGGAAATCTTCTAAATCTCAAGCTCGTTCGTGTTTGCTGTATCTCACTTTGGCACACGCAATTGATGAAGAATTTCTCGATGTTGTTGTTGTTATTGTTGTCGATGTTGTTATTGTTGTCAATGTTGTTGTTGTTGTTGTTGTTGTTGTTGTTGTTGTTAATGTTTGCTGGGCCAAAAACTTGACGCATGTTTTTTTCACTTGAATTTCGCTTTGTTTGGATTTTGGGTTTTATTTATGCGGTTGCTTGATTTTGGCAGAATGATGTATGTATACTTTTTAATGTAGTACATATGCTTGTGTATGTGTGTGTTTGTGTGTGTGTGTGTGTGTGTGTGTGTGTTTGTGTGTGTGTGTGGGTGTTGAGCTGTTTTAATTGTTAACCCTAGAATGTCAGACCTTTGACATGCGTCCTAATTCTAACTAATTTCGAATAAAACATATCATATACCAACTAGTTTTGTTTGTATTAAATTATTGTCGAACCATTTTAACTAAATTTGAATATTATGCATTATGTTCTAGTATTATTTGTATTATATCATTAATATTGTCAGTATTGTTTAGAATATTTCATTATCATTGAACCATTTTAACTAAGTAATTTTATATAAAATACATTATGTTCTAGTATTATTTATAATATATCGTTATAGATTTATTTCAACTAATTTTGAAATATATTATATACTATAGAATCGCTTATACTATATCATTTCCACTAAATAATTTCGAATAAAACATATTATGTTCTATTATTATTTTAATTACATTATTATAGATTCATTTTAACTAACTTTAAATAAAATACATAGAATTGTTTATAATATTTTATTAAAAGTCTATTTCATTCATGTTGTAGTATTATTTACATTATATGATTATAGATTCATTTAACTTAATTTCGAATAAAATATATTAAGTATTATGGAATTCGTTATATTATGACCTTATAAATTAAATTAAACAAATTTATATACGAATGAAATACATATATTATGTTTATCATTATAATTTTATTTTAACTAAGTCAGTTTTCGAATAAAATATATTATATTATATTATTATAAATTTATTTTATCAAGGGAAGTCTTCGTTGAATTGTCGTTCTAGGGTTAAACCAGCAATTGCATCTGCATATGTTTATACGCCTCGTCTCTTTTCTCTATCTCTCTCTCTCTCTCTTTTTCTTCTTCATTCTTCGTGTGTGTTTTTCCTTGGACAAGCTTCAAAAGTGCCGTTACTTTAAGTAGCTGCTAGTTTTTTTCTTCTCTTTTTGTATTTTGTTTTAACGCCACGAATTGATGAATGAATGCCGCGGGCCCCTTTGCCCCTTCGGTTCTTCAACTCATCGTAAAATGCTTTAATTTTGTGAAATGTTTTCATGGTTTTCATTTCATGACGACTCCCTTGCTTCAAAGGACCAGCTGGTCAGTCGGGCTGGTATCATACACTGCAATTATGCAACAAAATAGGCAAAACGTTTCGCTTTGAAATAAACCTTTATAAACATTTATATTAATTTTATTTGGTTATACAGAATTTGATATGAACTTAGTGTTCATAATTAAGCTGTATGCCAAATTTGATGGGTCTAGCACGTGTAGTTTTCGAGATTGAACTATTCGAAATCTGTTCATTATGTAGGGTATAAATCCAAACAGCAATAATGCTGCTATGCAGCATTGTGGAGTGTATTGACTTGACGAGCAGAAACGATTGTCGCCGATTAACATGAAAATGTTAATTGAATTATGTGCCGAACCCCCCCGATTCCCGAATCCCCGAAGGCCCCAACCAAGAGCCCTTTTTTTTTAGTGGGCTCATGTATTCTTGTATGTATGGGAATGCACATGGAACTGGTAGTGGCATTGGCAATGGGAATGGGAATGGGAATGGATATGAATATGGGAATCGGCATGCGAATGTCAGTCAGTTTAGGTTATGTTGAGAGGCAGCTGTGTTGCTTGATTGCTTTATAAATGTATATATACATATGTGAGGCGATCGTAAAAGGAGCTTTATTGTTTTGTTTTGGATAGTCGGACACATGTTGCAGTCTGGGTCTGTGTGAAATGTTAATTTCATGCAACATTTAACGGCGCCGCACTAAATTGAACAAATGATTTC
This sequence comes from Sphaerogastrella javana, assembly GCA_037040025.1. Taxonomy (NCBI): domain Eukaryota; kingdom Metazoa; phylum Arthropoda; class Insecta; order Diptera; family Drosophilidae; genus Sphaerogastrella; species Sphaerogastrella javana. The sequence goes on along the minus strand of JBANCZ010000243.1, from coordinate 30,674 downwards.
AATTTATGTTCCATGTTCCACTAGATTTTCTATCGTTATTGTATTTTGTTTTGTTTTACAGGGTATGCATCAGTATAGCTATGCGTTAAATACGAAATCACGACGCTACAAGGATCTCAGCATATTGGCCAAGGAGGAGGCATTCCTAAATGCTAGCACAGTGTATCCTGTGCAGACACCAGAGGATTTCTATCGCATACACGCCTACTATTCCAAGGTAAAATAGTATAATATATGATATAATTAATATATGATACGTATACGTATTCTATAAAAAATCCATTTAAAACTGTCACTTAACAGTCTGTTAATGCACTAGCAGAAGCTCTAACAGTAACAGAATTTGTTATTTGAATTTGCTTATGCTCTGTAATTAATAACAGTGCATGCTGCTGTTAACATAGCACTCCACATTTTACTCTTAACAGTCTGTTAGGTCTGTAAAAAAGTAAATGTTGTGTTAACAGAGCTGTTAAAATTGCAGTCGCTGTTGGCAATCGCTTGAAAGTTTTCCTGTTCGTTTTCTGTTAACTTAACAGTCTGTTAAACTATGATCTGTTGGCGCTGAATTTGAAATTGAAATCAATTAGTTATTGTAACTAATTAACTTTGGAATACTAAGAATTGAAATAAATTCATGAACTAATTTGAATTTTGTAAATTTGTAGCATCATCTGGATGTGGTGCGACAGCGTGGCTATGAACTGGAACAGAAATCGTATCGCATTGCCAATGGCACCATATCCAATAAGATACTCGAAATACGTTGGCCATTGGGCGTGCCGCCGCCCAGTGCGCCAGAGACCCGACACGATATACTCATCTGGCAGCTATTGAACGGCACCCATAACTTCCTGCCCAGTGCCAATGCCGATGCGAATGTCGTCGCGCCTCTCAGTCGCATCGAGGCCTTGGACTTTGCCAAAGTTTTGGAGATAACGCTACAGTATGCGGCGCAAAGGTATCCCAAGTTGCGTTATCAGGGTCTGCACAGTGCCTATCGTAAATTTGATGGTACACGCGGTATGGACTACCAGCTGCATCTCAACATGTACGAGGGCAACAGCGTGAAATCACGTCGTGTTCAGCTCAAGAGTTTCGAGGTGGTGAAGCCTTTGGGTCGCGTCGAGGTGGTGCAATCGCCGTATGTGACTGAGAGTACACGGATTGCCATACTGATGCCGGCGTTTGAGCATCAGGTGGCGGATGCCCTGGACTTTGTCAGTCAATACGAAAGGATATGCATGCATAATCAGGATAATACCTTTCTGCTGCTGGTAAGCTTCCAATCATTACAAACTTCCCTATTTTTTTTTTTTATAAATCTTTAATTACTTTATTGTTATAGATCTTTCTTTATCGCCTGGATTCGCCCAGCAAGGGCGATGATGACCCATTCAAAACGCTGAAGAAACTCGCCCTAGAACTTAGTTCCAAATATAAAACCGATGGATCACGCATTGCCTGGGTATCTATACGTCTGCCGGAACAGTTCAATAAACCAATTGGCACCACCGATTGGCTCATGCACGCCTCCATGTACGGTCCCTGGCAGCTGCTCAGTCTAGCCGTTGCTGATTTGGCCTTAACCAAACTAGGCCTGGAATCACTTGTACTGATGGCCACACCCACCATGGTGTTTCGCACGGATTTTCTCAATCGTGTCCGCATGAACACCATACAAGGCTTTCAGGTTTATGCGCCCATAGGGTTCCAGCTGTATCCGTGCGGTTGGGCGCATTTCTGCAAGGAGTGCGACACGTGCGACGTCAGTCAGAGTAGCGGATATTTCGATCGTCACAATCATGATGTTATCGCCTTCATCAGTCGAGATTATGTGCAGGGTACGACTTGGAAAATATCTATATATAGATGTCATTTCAGTTTCCAAAGGGAAACAGCCCTATTTTTCTAGTTTCGTTTAATGCTAAATGTTTTTCGTTTCCTTCAACTCTCAGCATACTTTAACTTATTCCCATTATATTTATCCATTCGTCGAGCATGTATTCCAATAACAAACATTCCTGGATAAAGATAATATCCTCTATAATTTGTTCCCGTTATTATTGTTCTTATGTTTATCCCTGCTCTAAATTTCTTTATTTGTTATCTAATGCAATTTCTATTTAAATTTGTTTGAACTCTCTTAAATTAGGTATATTCTTAACTGTTCTCAGTTAGTAGTCCCACTATTTTTATCAATACTTTTCTTTCCATACCTTCTTTCAGTTTTGTAGATGTAGTAATACTACTATCCACATTTAGTCCATAAATTCATGAATTCATATGTTCCCATTAAAGTTTTTATGGTACATCTATTTCTACTATTTATGGACAATTTGTATGTCACATTCTATGTTATCATTAGAACTTTCCCTACTCCATGTCTCATTGTAATTTGTTTATCCTTTATCCATTTTATTCAATTCTTGATTGTTCCCTTTGTACTGTTCCCACTATTATGTTTCGTCATTCTACAATAATTCTATATGCACAAATTCAAACTAATCTATATTTGTGTCGTTCTTGCAGCTCGCAAATTACTGGATGCACTTGGTCTGCCCATCATACGCAACGATCTGGACATCGAGCAGCTGCTGCACCAGGCCCCATCGAAGACGTCACGTGCTGCTGGCGTGGAGAGCATACTGGACATGTTTGTGGCCGCACAGCAGCAACAGCTGACGGTGCACATACTGCGTGCGGTGGAGCCGCATCTGCGCTATGGCCTCGATGTGCGCAATCATTTGGCCAATGGTGGTGCGCTGCCAAAGCCGCTGCCAGTGCAATGTGGACGGGTGCAGTGCATCCATTTGGCATCGCGCAAACAGATCGGGGATGCGATCATACGTTACGAGGATAAGAGTATACTGCAAAAGTAGAAATTAACATAAATTAACATTAACTATGCTGTTATACATGTTATCAGTTCCTTTTTATATACATTTATATATATATGTGTGTGTGTGTGTGTGTGAGTGAGAGCGAGAGAGTGAGTGTGTGTGTGTGTGTGTTCTTTTAAGATTTAGATTATAATTTGTAGTTTTTTTTTTGTTTATTCTTAGTTTCATTTTGTGTTTGCTTTGCTTTAAAGTGCAACTTTTAATGCTCAAAAAACAACAACAACAACAACAATGTTAGCCAAGAAATTGTTATATGTATTAGTTCTAAATGCCTGCAATGGGATCGGGGGTAGGCAGGGGCAAGCTTGATTGTTTGGGGCGGGGGCGGGGGGTTAATTAAATAATCTTATGCACTAAATATCATATACGAAATGTAGAATATAAGTTTGAATTGTATGACTTGCACATAGGTGTATAACAGTCGCCTACAACAGCCATTAGCCAATACATAACTATATATAGTCTATATATATATATATATATATATATATATATTCAGGGCCCAATTTGCCAACTCATTTGCCGCACTCTCATCCGTGTTAGCCAATGTATATATATACAATTTATTATTTATAACAACATATACATATATATATATACATATATACATATTGAAGAATTCCTATGCCTAGCTATAGCTTTAGTATTTAGCTAAGTGTTATACCAATTATTAATCTTAAGTGTTTTTTTTTTGTCGTTTCGTTCGTTGGATTGTTTAAATCTTAAACAAGTGGCTGTTCCAGTAAACCAATAAATCGCATATCGATCGACATCCATATCGATATGCTATCGATATGCATTGCCGCCTTTGCCAAACAATGTGAGTGGCCTGAAAATCTTGCCTCACCAAACAAATAAAAAACAAACAACAGCTACTGTTATATGTAAAAGAAACAAGATGAAAAACTGTTCTACACATAAGGGCTACACTCATATAACAGCAGCTGCCAATAATCATAAACTGTTATAGCAAATATGATGCCAACTTTTATGCCAGAGAGAACGTAGGCAAATATATCTATTAAAAAAAACAAAATACACATCGAATAAGCATCCCTGCCAGTTGATCGATCGTCTACATATAACATTTTGTATAACAGTTTAATGTGAATTTTATAAATGTCCAAAATGTTGCAACGATATAATAGAGAAAGAGAGAGAGAGAGAGAGAAAAACAAAATAAAAACATTCATTATTTATTATTATTAGTTTTGTATGTATTATAGCAAAAAGGCAAATGATTGTACAGATATTTTATACGTATTCACTATATGAATATATCTGGCAATTTATGTATATATATATTTATACATATACATACTTCGATACATACACATACAATTATGTATATATATATATATATAGAAAAACAATTGAAAAACAAAAACATACAAACTTATTAACAAATGCATACGAAAACAAAAGAAAAACATACATAATTACTTTGATCCAGAAACAAATGGAGCAGTAAGCTCAGAGATTAAATTATGAGCAAATGTAAACAGATCCACCGTCCCTTTCCCAATAAACCATCATGATGATGATGATGATAAAGATGTTGAAGACCCAGATGTGAATGAACGTAAACCGATGAAGAAATTTTAGATAAATGATTGAAGCTAAATTCGTTTGCAGTTAGATCAGCTGAAAGCTAAAGATTTCGTAATCAAACGATGTGCAAATCGAGTTGAATTGATGATTGATTGACCAATTGATTGATTGAGTGTTCATGATTGAAACACAAAGTGGCAGAGGAATCAATTGAATTTGTAGCTAATGAATATGTTGAATGGCAACGTTTGCAGTGACTGATTGAAGCGAATTGATGGACGCTTGAGCTGATGATATAACGTTAAAGATTGCAGCTGAACTAAAGATTGATGCTGAAGCTAAAGACTGCAGCTAAAATGATTGAAGCTAAAGATAAACAATAAGGATACAAAGCTTATGCTGGCACACACAAATGCGGTTGAAGCTACCGATTGATTGAAGCCTAGGATTTAGAGCTGATGATTGATTGATGATTGAAGATCATGATGAAATTAAATCGCTACCAAAATGCAAAAGTTGTTGCTTCTTCGTTTTGCATCGTTGTTAAATTACATGTTTTTTTTATTTAAAAAAAAAATAATTTTTTTTTTGTATTAGTTGTTTCTATTTACTACAACTCATTTACACGATTTCTCGTAACTTGTATATATAGTATATATAGTGAACTGTATTTTGTAAGCCCCTACAATATATAAACTCCAATTGGGAGCACTACACCGCTGTCGTTCAAGTGTGTCCGACTGGCAATGACGAAAGAAAATGCTCACTCGCTCGGGGGGGTTTTTTTTTATTTGGTTAACAAAATCGAATTCAGTTTTGACCTAGCATAAAACCAATTTACGTTCAATTCTAAGTATATATTTCGCCTCAACTTAATAGAATTATAAATTAAACAAATAATAAATTAAAATTTTAATAATCACATATTGTTTGATTTTCAATTCGAATGGATTTGGACAATGCCGAATTCATATTCAAATCTTTTGTATTAGGGAAATTTTTCTGAATGCACTTTTTGCCATTTCGATTGGTTTCAAATTCTAGTTAGACAATGTAGTGTATTTAAGTGGTCTATACTTTATTTTTATAATATATATATAATAGTTTTCGTTTGAAATTTCATGGAAATTCTCAACAATATTTGTTTCCTTTCATGAATCTGTCTGCTCTCTCTCGCACACAAACTCACACACACACACATCGCCACTGAGACACAGTGAATATATAGTAAATCGGTGGCATATATATATGTAAGATGTACCATACCATATAAAAATCTAAATGGAATGTCTGACGTATACCGGAACTGTGCAAATGCAACAAAAGCAACAACTTCAGCAAATTTGAGTCGTGTCATGTTTACATTAACAATATGCTTACACCTAGAAGTGCAGATATATAATGTATATATGTCTATATATATATATATATATATATATATCATATACAGACTTACACACACTGGAACAAAAACTGCAATGCATAAAGTGAAAATAAATGTAAAAGTTTGAAAAATAAACTAAACATTGCAACTTTTTTCATTGTTAACTTGTCTAGAATTTAGATATTTAGTAGGGTTTCGTAATGCTATATTTATTCGAGATCTTTCGTTATTAGATTTCGGATCATTTGGTAAACTGAAAATAAGTTCTGGCGTAAGTAAGACCGATTATTATAGTTGCTATACATTGCTTATATATCATATTATTTACTTACTAAAAATATCATTATCAAATGATATATGGTTGTTATATGGTCAAAAAAGAACGCAAGGGAAATAGTTTGCTTTATAAGATTAATAGGAATTCTTTATTTTGGAAAATCAGCTAAATGTAATCGTTATCGTTATCGATAATTAATGCATACAATCGTTGAATTACACATATGTATATAAACTACATAGTAAGGTGCCTTGCATGAATCCCCCCCTTATCATATAGCCACACGCTATACCAGATCCCCCACAGCCCCGCACCCCCCTCGTCGATAAACAATAGTTCATTTTTTTTCGTGTGTGTGTGTGTAGGTATATTTACAACTTTGGACTAGATGCTGGCTTAGGTTTTATGTACAATGACCAAAATATTGAAAGTAGAATATGCTACTATACTACACTATATATCTATGGTATATGTAGATATATGTGTATGTATGGTAAACAATTAACTAAAGTACATTGTTGGTGTATTAAGTATACAATGATAGCTACTAAAGTATGCTGAGATTAACATTAAAAAATATAACAATACAATACTCTAAGAGCTTATAAAAACCAATGTAAATACAAATTGCCATAGTTTACGGTATCACGATATTCCTATCGTAGTTTTCGGTTCTTCGTCATCTTCCATCTTTCTTCTTCTTCTATGTTTTTGTGTTTTCGTGTTTTTTTTTTCTTTTTTTTTGCCAAACTCGTATATATATATAAAAAAAAAAACATATTGCAATGCCACAAACGAAAAATCTCTTTTTTCTCTCTCCTCTTGCTAAACACATCGCTGTGCTGCCTGGCTTTGTACCCCCCCACATCGTGTGGAATCCCCCTGTGACCCCTTTTGCAGTTTCTAGATGTGCAAGACTGTGCTTGGCATGGTTATGATTGTGGCATCCGCAGCAACAACGGGAGCAGTAGTAGTGGTAGCGGAAGCAGCAGCTCCCTGTGATGAGCCTGTGGCTGCTGCATCCTTGGTGGAGGTATGTGGCTGCAAATCCTTGCTAGGCTCCATTTCGATGACCAGACAGTCGTACGATGGCGGTGGCAGTTCAAATTTTACCACGCTGTCATAGCTAGGAGGCAGTGAGTCCACTACGCGCAACACATCATTCTGTGAATTGATCTGCAACAAGTCGAACGATCAAATTAATCGAACAATCGAAAAAAAGGCTATCGATTAACCATCCAGTGTTTTTTTTTTTTTGGTACTCACGTGTGGCAGTGCACCATTACCGGCACGATTGCCGGCCTCATCAATGGGCCCGGCCCAAATGCAGACACCCATGCGATGGGTCACATAGCCGCAGATGATGACGCTTATCACCAGCATGCCAATGCCCAGAGCAAATACCAGCCAGCGTGACTCTGGGCTATCGTGCATATCGTGCAGATTCTTTTCCAGCTGCAGGGCGCACAATATTAGCACCGGTACTGCCACCATGGCCACCAATAGATCCACAATGGGACGCTGATTGCTCGGAGCGGCTCCATTCGATGGGGCACGTCGTGTTCCCATCGGACGCGATCCAAAGTTATGGCTGCTGCTGTTCGGGGTCAGCGTGGAGCGGGCCACCACAGTGTTGTGATTCTGTAGCACCATGCTGTAAGTAATCGGAATGAATATCCATTAATATTAATAATACGGATAATAGATGGAATGGATCAAAAATTATAGAGGAGATGGAACAGATGATTTAGATGGAACAAATGGAATAGATAGAATAAAGGTAGTAGATGCAATGGATGGAATTGATAGATCAGATAGACGAGATTAAGTAAATCGAATAAATCAAAGAGATCGAATCAATCGAATAGATCAAAAAGATCGATTAGATGCACTAGATACTACAAAGGGAGTAGATCTTAAGGATAGATTTGATAGATTGATTGTGATGTTTTGTTTCTTAGAACTTGTAGATGCTGTTCATATATTTAATATGGTATTATTTGATGGTATAATTTAGATCAACCGATTTATCGACAATCTTAATATGTTTTAAGACAAATATAAACTTATATAATAATAATATTGCCAATTCGTCCTAAATAACTGGGATTTACTAAAGACACAATCAAATATAAAAAAAAAAACCTGCAACTTCTGAAAGTAAATTACATTATCATTGGGTATAATGAAATTACGGATTAAGCTTCGTGTTGTTACCAAAAGGCAGTAACCATATACGATATATAAAAGAAAATCCTATCAACTTTTAATTATATGGTATGTTTTATGAACTAAACAATCGATATGGTGCAAATGTTGATATTATAACGCTGTGATACTCATTGTAGCTTTAATTAATAGGATTGTGGAAAGTGGAGAAGAAACCGCGTATCAATCATCTGATAGTAGATACACCTATAGTAGATACACATGTATCTTGAATATACATTTGAGTGTATTTCATTGTTTTATCGTTTCGCATACCTGGTATCAATGATGGTGAACAGCATTAGATCGAACATGGGTCGCATTTTTTACAGTTTTGGGGAGCTGCGATTACGATATCAAAATATCAATACCAATGTCGATATATGAGCGCGGAATGGACAATAAGAGTTCGTTCGTTCTCTTAATGTCTAGCGGTCTGTTTGGCGACACTCTCTCTTTTTTGATTGATATTAATTGAGTATTTGATTATTGTTTTATTTGCACTGTTTTTTTTTTTTTTTTCTTTCAATGGTAGATTTATCAAAAAATATATACATATATTTTACTTTTACTCTGACTATTAGCAAATGCTCAATAGATTTTCAACGATTTCATTGGAAATCGACAGCAATTGATTGAGTTGAAATTTTGACAAAATACTCGTATCTAAAAATTTTATAATATTAAGAGAGAGGTATATATATAATCAAAATTAAGCGATATATATTTGAAAAGAAACCTAAAAGTTTTAGTGAAATAAGTTTGGGAAAAACTTAAGTTGACCTTCGACTTAAATAGAAATTCATTGGAATATATGTACATCAATCAAGTGTGATGAAATCTGAATATGCCACTACGAGTACTCATATGAATACCAATACATAAACACATATTCAGATACATACATATGCATATGCTTCAAGTGCAGTCATCAGTTTTCTTTCAGTTTTCAGTTTCTGCTCTCTTTTCTTTTTATGCAGTTTCCGTTTGTATTAATTGTAAACCTTTTACCAATTTCAATCGACGGCAATGGGGTATAATAGGCGTGTAGAAATGTAAACCAGAAAGCACAATTTTGAAAGTATATACTATAAATTTTTGATCAGACATTGTCTAAAGGTCTAACTGCAAGTATATCTATGAATATATCGATATATCGATCTATATCCGTTGGGTGTTTGGTATTTAATTGTCGAGTGCCTTCGACTGTTGTTCATTCGTTTGTTTCGATTTGTTTACTTTCAGCTCATTTGCGTTTTGTGATTGCATCGGTACTATATGTTCTCATTTCTTTTTTTTTTGGTTATCTTTCAGATTGCATTACCCACAAATAAACATTTACTACGAATCGATTCCGGTAGCGTCTATATAAACTCGACAGTAAATGAAATGCAAATAAACATGCATACACATATGCAGATAATAAATATATACATACTAAATAAATATGCACTATTCACAATAATCTGTTCTAACTATATGATTATCAAACCATTTAAAATGGGGGTTTATAAGAGTAAGTTCTATAGATCATCGAGAATTGAAGGTATGCATTGAGATTATCTATTATTGATGTATTACAATATATTACATTACACTTTATATATAATATAAATATCGGCATGCAATTGAATATATACGTTCACGTTGTGAGTTTACTTTTTTGTGTGTATTTTTTTTTGTGAGCTGTAATTTTGAATTTGAGTTTGATCTGTGATTGCATTGTTCTCTTCAGCGTGGAGGCCGGCTAATACAGCGTATACTTAATGTGAAACAACAACAACAACAACAACAATTTCCATGACGAACAGCTGCAGCTCTACTGCTTATCAATCTATGCAACGGGTACCAGGGGGTACCAGGGGGTAACAGAGGGTGCCATGGGGTACCTGAGATTTTGAGTGTCTGTGGAGCACGAGTGTGAGCGTGAGCGTGATAAGGCAAATGTGGGTGGGTGTTGGGGTACGACGGGCACCGTCATTGTATCATCTTTGCGAGATGCAGCACGTGCTTGAAGCTCTTTGCAGGTTATTTAGTTATTTGCTCAAGTCATAGTTGATTGATATTTGGATTAGTTTTAGCATTAGCTATCATTTGTGTGTGCCGTAATTAGTTGGCTATTGTCTCAACACCTGCCTATTAGCACCTGCTGTTCAATATTTAAATATGATAATAGACACAAATTTAACAAATGCAATAACAACTTGTAACAACAATTTGTAATAACAATAATTCTTATTTGGTTAGAGCTCCTCTAAGAAAAAAATAAACAAAAAAAACCGACACGAAGCGAACCTCACCGGCCCAATGCCAAAGCAGAACTGGAAAAATGCATAGGGAAGTAAAAAAAAAAAACGTTTGCAAAAATCACTATATATGTACATATATACACCTTATGTACTATTCATATGTTAAATATTGTCACCTTCAGCAAAATATTATACAGATCCATCAAGGAAAACCAAGGCACTGATATCATAATTAATCCAACTCTGCATATGTGTGAAATCATTGTGTTTAACCATCTAGATCTTGGTGACTATGGGTGCTAGAGCTATCAAACCTTCTTCTTCTTCTTCTACTTCTTAGCATTGATGGTCCATCTAGCAGTAGATCATTGTGAATTTGCCAGACCTACTTATGGTACTAAAGAACTCTTTAGAACGTACTGTGTATAAGTCATTTACATCAAGATTGGCATACATATGATGTTAACATCTTAATCATTATATAATCTTACAATTTGTGCAAGTTAAAATGATCATCTACTAGTTACACACACACGACTATAGCATACCCATCAAGTTTTGTTATATCTGTTAATAGTTAGTCCTGATTTTGGGCTTTACATTTGATTCTGGTGATTACTTTCAATTGAACTCAACCGGTTCGCACAGACCAGCTCCGAATGACAATTTGCCATAAACAATTCACAATTAACAATTTAAAAAGTAAATAATTCACAATAATCAATAGCACAGAACGTTGAAATTGTGATTCCGATTTCGATACCGATAGTTGGCTCTGATAATTGACTCAAGACTCAAGTTTATTGTTATGCTGTTCTTAATTGGATGTGTCTGAGCATTCGATACATCCATAATTCTCGGCTATTTTACACTACATCAATTATAAATATTACTCCTCCTCAATTATCCCACAAATTTATAACGACTTTTAATTATTACTAACGATCGCAATGACTTACATATACAAGTTTGTTTATAATACGTTTGGGGATCGAAAACGAAACGGAAAGTGGGGTAAGATATGATCTGAATTATTATAATGCTATTCTATTTGAATTTGTTTCTTTTAGTATAGTGCAATGTAGACACTATTGGAATTACGACATGAATTCAAATCTCTTTTATCATATTCTACTTTGCTCTATTCATGCTCCACTTCCAGAAGGTCAAGCCCAAGATAGAAGGTAATTACGATAGTGTTGCATATGATGCTCTACATCTTCATGCAGCTGCATTTATGCATTTATTATAGAGTTGTGTAATATGATATACTAGGAGACAGCTGCACGTCTAAAAAAAAAAGAGCGCGTGATTTTCATTTTGTTTTCTTTCTTTTTTAAATTATTATTTTTTTTAAATGTTTTGTTTGATAAGCGCAAGCATCTATTGACGCAGCTGCAGAATAGTTTTAATTATGATTCATGGAAAAGTTTATAAGCTTATAATGATAATATTTGTACTGTCATATATATACATATATTATTTAGTATAACTATTGGTAGAGTAAGACAACATATGTAGAATGCCTAAAGTATAGATACAGAAACAGTTTTATAGAAAAAGGTACAGATGCAGTTCTAGATACACTTACAAAAATAGATACAGATACAGATACAGATAGAGATACAGATAGAGATACAAATACAAATACAGATATAGACACAGACATTCAACTGATAAATGTAAATATTTATTCGCCTTCAATACCGTTTCAATTAGGCGTGGCCGTGCCGAGGGCGAGGCTGCTGACTGATAACGACAATGTCATGGACTGCCAACAACATGAGGCAGAATAACAATAATCCGAACAACCTCAGATACTTGTAGGAAAAACACCTGTGTTCCTATACATACAGATGCCATGGACAACTGCACAGTGGTACAAAATCCTAGAAAATATTGTCAACTGGATACAAAGATTTGCAGCTATTGACATATGTATTATATTATAAATTTCGAGGTTAGGTTTTTTTTTGTCGAATATACATTTCGGCTATTGATCAATATAGATCTTGATAATAATAGTAATATATATATATATATGACTTAGCATAAAAAAATTTAGTTGCATTTACTTCACTTTTTGCAATGCATTGCTAATTTTATAGCAATTGGGTGTTGTTCCACTGAACGTATACTTGATATTTATGGTTTTTGTCATTGCGTGCTAGTATTTTATGTTAAGGGGGCGAGAGAAGGAGAGAGAGAGAGAGAGAAAGAGGCATACAAATATAGAGAGAGAAAGGTAGAGTAAGATTGAGAGAGTCTGTTAGAGGTAAAGGTTGGATTAAAGCTAATGTATACTTGACAATATCGTACAATTAGTTGTAAATACTAGCCTGAATGTTGAACTCAAGTCGAACCTGAATAGAACTGACCTGAAATGTGCTGAATCATTGAAAAGCATTTCGTTCATTCATCAGCTAAACAAGCTATTCGCCTTGCTATATATTTATTTAGAAAACACAACGACTCGTTTTTTTTATGGCCCAGTAATACGACTGAAAAACTGTCTCGACTGTGTTTACATCGAGACACTGTATACGGGGTCTCTCGTTCCTATCCTCCTTTAATAAACACACTAACTTAGCAAATTTTTTTTTAAAATGACTCTAAACAATTTCAAGTGCAACTGCAATACTGAGAGTGGGGGAGAGAGGGAGGGAGGAGAGACAGTCTTATCTTTTGGCATTTGTCGCACATTCATCTTCCGAATTCGGTCAACGTGCGCGACAGGGCCATAAAAAGCTGCGACAGAAAGTGAGAGAGAGAGAGAGAGGGGGGAAGAGAGAGCAAGCGCAGTTACAGCTGAGCTTGAGGCGAGCTTTGAAGCTACACATGTAAAAGGCGTAGACATGCAGACAAGAGAAAGAGAGTGTGAAAAAGAGAGAGAGAGAGTGAGAGTAAGCGGGGGCAGCCAATTAAATGACGATGATCTCATCGCCCACATTTCGATACTACAGCACCTTGGCATTTTGGCCAGATCAAGTGTCTATATGTATGTGTGTATTCATGTGTGTGTGTGTGTGTGTGTGTGTGTGTTAAAGCTTATAAAGAAGAGTTCGTCTTTGAAGCGACCCTTTAAGCATTTTCCTTTTATTATTTATTTATTATACTTTTATTTGTCGACCCATTAATGTGGCGGCCTTTGTTAGAAAACACGTTTCTTCGTTCCAGCCAGGCCTAAACCCCAAGCGTGTCTGTGTACCCACAGATTTAACCAGATTCCATGAGAAAGAGAATTCGCCAGATGTCGAAGTTTTTTTTTTTCTTTACTATTTAACTTTGTAGTTTTTTTTCTCTATTTCTATGTTTTTGTTTGTCTTACAAATCACAAACAACATAAACACGGTGAAACCGAATGCTATACAGCAAAATCTAAAGGTGCTAAAAAAAAAACTACATCAATTATTACTATTAATAATAAGGCTGTCCAACTTTGGGGATTTGCATAAAGTGTTGGAACTGCCAGGGTTTTTTTTTCGTTTGTGTTTTTCTCTACGAATTCGAATAGCCCCCAAGCTACAAACTTCAAACTCTAAGTCAAACTTGTATTCATATTCATATTCGTTCATTCATATTGATGTGATTGTGTTGTCCAGTCACTGAGTCAGTAATTAAATTTGGCGAATGATTTCGAGTTTGTGCTTGAGAGTTATATATATATAAGTTTGACTTTTAAGAGGTTTTTCAAGTTGAACAATTGAGAAAAATCAACTGAACAATGTCCTTGCATGACCTTCGTTATAAATACACTTTTCAACAATTTATTTAAACCAAGTTTAAAGTGATGCTAATATTATATATCGAGTTGAGGGTTCAAGATTTCATATTGTTGTTTTTTTTTTCTGGCTCATGAGATCATAAATTTATTATAACTGCCTCATGGCATTTGGCCTTGTTTGTTGCGCCTTTTTGGCATCTAGCGAAACTTTCTAATGGATCATTTATTTTCTATGCTTAGAAACAGATAAACCAGTGTATTTGGAGATCTACTATGTCCATGATCTGTTGTTCATTGACATAAGCATAAAATCTGCATGGCAAATGTTATGCGCAGCCCTGATCTGTTATACACAGATCGCATAGAAGTGCGAATTCGTCAAGGCTCCATTGTTCTGCTCTTATTATAATGAGATCTGACGTGTATATATGACTATAGAATAATGCCCAAGCGCTTAGAAATTTCACAGTCGGTGCTGTCCAAGTGTCAGAAATGAGTCTAGATTGAGTGACATGGCTAATGGGGCGTACAAAAGCGAAATCTGTATATTTAACAGAATCTTAAACGGTAAATATTGCTAAGAGTAACATTTGGCTAACAGTTTCGGTTGTCAGTTTACAATTTATGTTAAATGTTAGCAGATTATGGTAGCATAATAAGAATTTACATTTTTTAACAGCTCAACAGTGATAGTTTATAGTAACAGAAGAGAGTTAACAGTTTATGTTAAAAGTTAACAGAGTATCTTGACAGATAATTTATCTAAACAGTTAGCTGTTTTTGTTAACTGTTAAAATTATTGATTTATGTTAACTGTTGAGAGTTAACAGAAAATGTTAATTGTAAATTTTTTATGTTAAAAGTTAACAGTTTATTTTAAAACTTAACTTTTTTGGCTAACAGCTCAGATTTAAGTTAACAGTCAATCGTTAATGTTAACACTAAAGAGTTGGCAGTTCATGTTAACAGTCAGTTTATGCTTACCGTTTAGATATAACAGTTTATGTTAATAAATAACAGTTTATTCTACAAACGAGGACATTTTATGTTAACAGTTAGCAGTCAGTGAAAACATTTAACTCTTAACAGTTTATGTTAACAGTTTATGTTATGTTTATGCTAAAGCCTAACAGTTTATGTTAACATTATGTAAAAATATTTGAGCATTGATTATAAATTAACTTGCCCATTAGTCGTTTATATCATTTCTGTTTTGGTACACCCCCCGCCAAGCCCCGCCCAGACAATGTGTCCAGTGGATGCGGCATGTTATTGACAGCTTTACTTTCAATTGCAACATCTAGTTAGTGCAACATCGACAACAGCAGCAACAAATTTAAGAGGCAAATAAAACGACACGATCGAATGCAACAGTTGCATGAATGAAACGCTTAATGAAGCGCCGCTGTCTGTCGCTCTGTCTGTCTGAGTCTGCGTCTGTGAGTGTGAGTGTGAGTGTGAGTGTGTGCTGTTCGATCAGGATTGCCACTGTGTGTGTGTGTATGTGTGTTGTGGCAATTGTGGTCAGTCCAGAGTCGTCAGTGGCCATTATCCACCCGCAAGACATCAATGCCACAAAACAAAAATCTCAACTACAGCAGCAGCAGTTGCCCCCACTTCTTCCCCCTCGTCCATTCGCTTTGGCCTGATACATAATTCAGTTTTACGGTTCAGCGATTGCTCTCTTGGACGTAGCTGCATCAACTATATATAGTATATAGCGGCTTAGTAGTAGCCATGCTAGCCAATTGCAACAATGTGGCAAAGCAATCGATTTAAGCGCCGCCGCATAAATTGAAGGCAAAAGCTGCCACTGCTGCTGCTGCTGCTGTCGCCGTTGCTGCTGTAGCTGTTGCTGTTGTTGCTTTTGCTGCTGCCAAAAGGTTCCTTCAATCCACAGCAACAGCAACATGATGAATTGTTTTCTTTGTCGACTTGTTGACTTCCAACTGCAGCTTGAAGCTGTAGACGGTTGCTGCTGGTGCTGTTGCTGTTGCTGTTGCTGCTGTGGCTGGTGATGTGAATGATGAAGTAGGAAAAAAAATTGCAAATTGTATCAAAAAATTTAAATTTTCGCTTTCATTATGCGGCGGCGGTGGCTGGCATCCACAATCCACAATCCACAGTTGCCACTCAGCGGCGGCGGCGGCATTTACTAATAGACCGAATGCCGCTTGTTGCTGTTGCTGCTGCTTCTGTTGTTGTTGTTGTTGCTGTTGTTGTTGTTGCTTTTGTCTATTGCCATTGTTTTGCTTTATTTCTTCAGCTTTTCCCTATTTTCAATTTTGACAGCCGCGTTTTTCACAAATAATGAGCTGCTTTTGTTCAGCTCAAACTGAGCTGAGTTCAGCCTTCCTCTGCCTCTTCCTCTATGACAGCTTCATCGTCTACATTTTCCTCTGCTGCCCTCTGTTCGTTAGTAGATCCAACTACAAAGCGTTCATATAATTTATGGCCTTTGACCACAGGCTGATATGCTGTTGATGCACAGCTGATGCACAGCTGATAGCTCAAAAGCAAAAGGAAGCTATGACTAGAGCTATGACTATAGCTGTGACTATACGTATGACTAGCTATAACTATGGCTTTGACTATGGCCATGTCTATGATTATGGCTATGACTATGGCCATGACTATGGGTATGATTATGGCTATGACTATGACTATGGCTATGGCTATGCTTTAATGCAGCTGAGATTCTGGTGGCACGTTGCGTATACGCAATGGCATTCACTTTCAACTAATTACGCGCATAAATTAAATGCAAAACAAGCTGCATTACAAATGCAACAGACACAACAAATGCAACACACACACATAGACACGCAAACACATAGACACACATACACACATAAACACACACACATACATATGCTCATGCACACTTAAAATATGTATCTGCAGCAAAAGTAAAATGAGGAACACAATCGCACAACTGGAGAAAGACAAAAGAAACAGCCATAGATAAAGAGATTGAGAGTGAGAGAGATAGAGAGAGAGAAAGAGAGAGAGAGAGAAAGAGAGAGAGAGAGATATGGAGGGAGATAGAGAGAGACTTTTTTGCAGATGCCTGAGCCTAGCGAAAGACTTCAGGAATGCCAAAGATGTTTGGCGAAGCCAAGAAATGACATGCCATGCTCATGCTTAGACTCCCATGCTCCCATGCTCACAATCAAATCAAATTCACCACTCCAGTTGCGCCACCAGTCACAACCACAGCCCCTCTGACCCCTTTTCCTACCCCTTCATACGTTCAACTTTAGCCCAGGCAGCCACATCGGAGACAGCGGACAACGAAGACGGACGACGGCGTCTGCTCTGAGCGGAGACATTGCGGCAGACGTTGCAATAGCAATCACAGGAACAACAACAACAACAACATAGTATGAAATTTAAAATCTATTGCAATTCCTTTGTTAAATAATAAATACTCTATAAATTAGATCAAGTCAATTCATAGCATGAAAAATTTAATAGTTTATTTACTAATTGAATTTAGAGAAGTCTTTTTTGGAAAATCATTTATTTAAATGCAAATATTAAATATTAAATATTGGAGTAAATGCATAATGAAATATTTCATAAATATATGTCACATAAAATGTAAATATTATATTTTGAGGCTATGTTCTCGTAAAAATATAACCCTAAGATTACTTTTTAGTGCATTTATTAATTATTTAATAAAATTAAAAATAAACACATATATCATCTTAACAAAAATAAATCCTCCATTATTATATATTAATATTTATTAAAATAAAATGCAATAAATTTTTATTATAATATTAGAAATAGATAAATATTTGAACTATTTGTTTAAGGTTTCTTTTTAAAGCTTTTATTATAAATAATTAATACACAAAAACTTAAGTATCATAACAATATTGCACTTTAAATTATCACATATCCATTAACATGCAAATAATCATTATTATATTGTGATATTTAGATAAATATTTCAACTATTTGTTTGATTTCAAGGTGTTGTGCTTCTGTTTATGTTTAAATTTATTAAAATTACAATTTTTCACAAAATTTATTACACGACCGAAGCGACAAATCTTCAACAACAATTTGCTGTTATGGAGTTATAAATTTTTTTACAATCAAAACTCATCAATTTGATGAGCACCGAATAAAAAAATAAATACAAGCGACAAGAAGCGTGACAGCTTGACGATGACCCGCATCAATGCGAGGGCAAAGCAAATATATGACAACAACAGCAACAGCAGCAACATGGACGGCAGCAACAGCAGCAACATGGACGGCAGCAACAGCAGTAGTAGTAGCAGCAGCAACAGCAACAGCAACAGCAACAGCAGTAGCAGAAGCAACAACAACATCAGCAGCAATATGAACCGCAGCAGCATGCACGGCAGCAACCGTAGTACCAGCAGCAACATAGACAGCAGCAACAACAATAATTGCAGCTACTGCAGGAGCTGTGACAATGGTGTTGATAACAACAACAGCCAACAAATTGTTATGTGTGTGAGAGTATGTGTGATGTGCGAGTGTGTACTTTGTGTGTGTGTGTGTGTACTTTGTGTGTGTGCATTTTCTGTGCAATTTTTCGTAGCATCTTCAATTTCAACATTCTTTTGGCAGTCTGCATATTTGCAGTTATTGTCAATTGTTGCTGTTGCTGTTGATGTTGTTGCTGTTGTTGTTGCTTTAGCTGCTGTTGTTGCCGTTGCAGCTGTTGCAGAAGTGTGCACAACGCGTCGTATGCGTAATCTGGCGCGTCGATGTACGGCCTGACGCATACAGTTATTGCGGCGCAGCGGCCAATTTTGGGGTTTCTTTTGATGGCCAAGAGACAAACATTTTCGGGAAGTTGTTATCAAACATTTTGTGTCAACGTTGCGGCAATTGTTTCTTGTTGTTGTTGTTGCTTTTGTTGTAAATGCAATATGAGCAGCGCTTACCAATGAGGCAAAAAATTCATTTAGGCCGCAATGGTGACTATTGCAGTCTTTCACTTTAAACTTAGTTGCTATATATCATTTGTTGTTGTTATTTTGATTGTTGCTGTTGTTGTGATTGTTATTGTTGTTACTGTTGATGTTGTAGTTGAGTGTGTGTGTGTGTGTATAGTTTTGTCTTTTCCTTGTCTCGTTTGTCAGACATTTGACAGTTGTTTGTTATTTTTGCACGTTGACTTTTGTTGCTATTGCTATAGCTATGGCTATAACTATGTCTGTCTGTCTGTCTGTCAATCTGTCTGTCTCTGTGTCTATGACTGTCTTTCTCTATTTCTCTCTCTCTCTCTCTCTTTCTCTCTCTTTCACTGTGTGTATGTCATGCGGCTGTGGCATATTTTCCATACCCCCTGGCAGTTGCCTAACAGCCGCCCACTTCATCAAACCCAAACCCAAACACAACCCCAACTCCAACCCCAAACCCCCCTCACACAACGGGGCTACCCTTTTGCAATGTTTGTTGTTTTTTTCTCATTTTTTCATGTTTTAGATTTCAATTTTTTGTTTTTTTTTTTATGGCAAGTCAAATTTCTGTGATGCTCGTTTCGTTTCGTTTCGTTTTTGGTGTATGCAACATTTTCGAGGAAGTTAAAATTTGCATAGAAAAATGGAAATTAACAAGACCATTTGACTAGCTGTCTGTACTCCCTCTTCTCCTCTACCTCTCTTCCCTCTCCCTGTCTCTCTCTCACTTCTTTTCTCTGTGTCTGTCTGTCTTTCAGTTGATTATTTTCAGTGAATTCGTCCTGTTTGTACATTTGTCTGTGTCTATATTTAGGCTGGCCAACATGTTTGACCAACTGAACTGACTGAATGACTGACTGCCATACAGGCTCAGGCTCTATTCATGTTGCATGGGCAACAACCACGCCACATCATAGCCACCACCTCCCCCCTCCACCCCACACAATCATAGACATAGTAGTAGATAGTAACTGCAGTGTGATGTAATCAGCGTAATGCATGCGACAAACTTTCAGCTCGAATTTCAATTTTTGTGTTGGATTAAAAAAAAAAAAAAAATACAGCAAAAAAAGAGATCAAAGATCGCAAACGATTGCATCTGGCAGGCATTGCATGCATAATCGAGTAATCGAATAATTAATAATTAATATATAATATTTCTTTTACGTAGATGTTGTTGTAGTTTTCACTTGCATCGATTGGGAAATTGTTTACATAAATGCGAATCTCTGTTGATCCTCTCTCACGTGACCTCCAAGGCAAACCTCACGTACAAGGATTTTGTGAACAACCCACACTTATATAAAAAAAAAATGAAGCTTTAGTATCTTTTGTATCTTTCGTGTGTATCTCTTGTATCTTGGCTCATATCGGCGAAAAGTGAAAATTGATGCATGCCCGCTTCATAAAGGAAGCAACATCTCTCCCCGCAGCAGGCTGCCAGCTGTGGCATACACCCTCACCTCGCATCAATTTCCTTATGGATTTTCATATTTTCATTTTCTGTATATATATATATCTTTTTCGTTTATAAGCCAGTCACGGAAATTCGTTTAAAAGACTTAATGAAAATGAGGCAGGCGCCAAAAGACGTGCAGAGGCCAACAGACAGATGCGACAACAATTGATGCAGTTAAACGGACAAAGAGAGAGAGTTACAGGGAGAGAGAGACATAGAGAGTAAAAGTATCTAAAAGATACGCAAATATTAATTGCGTTTGTCTTTGCCAAATTCTGCGAAAAACCATTTAAGCGCTTTAAACGATTCAATGTTAATGGCCAATACAAACAAGCAGCCCATTGCCATGGAAAATGATGTCATAATCAAGTGGCAAAATTAAAGACTGTCGAAAATAAAAATTTCGAAAAGCGAAGCGCCAAAAAGTCAAATTAGTAAACGTTCAAACACACACACCACAACAAAAATAAATAAATACCAATAAAAATAAAACAAAGCACAGCAAATGCGCCAAATTGAAACACAAACTAAAACTGAAGTGGATAAACTAGAAACAGGAGAAGCAACAGCAGCAGCAGCAGCAGCAACAGCAACAACAGCAACAGCAACAGCAACAACATCAACAGCTATAATACAATGTTGTTGTAGTTGTTGCTGTTGTTGTTGTTGCTGCTGTTGTTATAGTTGAAGGAGTTTTGGCCTGGCTAAAAGCGGCAGCCAACGAAGCTGTGGCACGACGAATTGTCTAAACAGGCTTTTGGCAGCCAAATGAGCGGAGGCTGTCCGAGAGTTGCCTGGCGAGGAGTGAGGAGAAGGGGACAGCTTGAAGCTTTGGCTTTAGTATTTAGCTGTAGCCATAGTCAGAGCTGTGACTGTAGGAGGCACAGAAAACGGACAGCAAATACAATAATTAGATCACAAACAGACAGCCGACTTAAAGAGTGCAACCAACAACAGCAGCAGCAACAGCAACAACAGCAGCAGCAACAGCAACAACAGCAGCAGTAACAATAGCAACAGCAACAACAACAGCAGCAACAGCAACATCAGCAACAACAGCATCAACAGGAGTGACTGAGACTGAGGCTGAGGCTGAGTCTGAGGCTGAGTCTGAGGCAATTTGACTGACAGCAGCAGCAGCAAAGCAGCCAAAGGAAGTGAAGTGGAAATGGAAATGTTAGAGCTAAAAACAAGCTAAAAAACAGAGCGGGCAAAGCCAAGCCTCGCTCAGTTTGAACTTGTTCTTTTAGCCCCTCACAGCGGGCCAAGCTACTAACTAAGTTGTTCGTATTATGTGTCCAAAGTTGCAGCATATCCTTTTCAAATGAAATATGATAATAACGTTACGTTTGGTGTTTAATTAAGCGGGTTTAAACTAAACAACTAAGTAAGATTAAACACTACTCAAAGTTGGCTTTGAATATATTCAAATTAAATTCATATCAATGAATTCTTTGGCTTTAGATTACCTTGAATTTTGTTAATAATATATCAACCTATAATTTTATGCGCAAAAATTTGTAAATATTTATTGAATTTACTTATATTATATTTATATTTATATTTATATTTAAATTTATTGTTTTTATTCATTTATTATTTGAAATTCTTTTCCTTTATTATTTTTTTAGAGTGTTACGTCATCTGCGACATGTGATTTCACTGAGAAGTTTCAACAATTAGCAATAACTTAATAATTTTCTATGGATTTTCTGTCGATTTGTTGTCGATGTTTTTTTTTTTTTATTTATTTTTTATTATGTATTGTAGATTTTTAAACGTTTTTTTTCGGAGCTTTTAAGTTCGCATATTATCATTGGCAGCCAATGAACTTTAAATGGCATTTTAATGGCAATGTAAAATTAAAATTCCTCAAAATATTAGTGCTGCCAAATTAATCTTTAATAAAAAGGTGTTGAAAAGCCATAAAGAGATAAAACATATACGAATGATGAATGTGAAGTGATTTATGGTATTCTACTAGGTAAAACATTTTGATTACAAAAGAAATTATATTTAATAATATTATAAGAATATAACATTTGAACAGTGGAAACGGAGAGCGATAGAATGGAGTCTTTCATTGTTGTACGGTATTTTCGGTAAATGATTTCGATAACTGATGAAGACAAATATCGATTACAGAGAATGAGTAATAGAGTTGTAAAGAAGTTGGAGTTGGATATAAGACGAACGCGTTAGAGCGGGAAAAAATATTTCACAGTAGGGACACAGTTCAGTTTCTTGTAGGGACCCTTTAGTACATTTGGTACTGTACAGTACCAAAAACCAAAAAATACGCAACAGTAGGGACGTATGCCTTTAGCAACAACATCTAATTTGTATGGCTAATAACTAAGCATAGATAAAAGCTTTGTTGGCCAACAGAACAAAGGTCAAGAATGTCGCTGGGGGTCACAGTGCTCCTTCTGAATGTGCGACTGGGTGGCAAATGTCGCATGTCGATTGTCGCTTGTTGCTTGTTGCAGAGACAATCGAGTTGCTTGTTGTGTCTGCAGACATGCAAAACTGTAGCCAAGTTGCAGTTGCAGTTGCATGTGCAGCAGCAGCTTCCTACAAGTGCAACAAATAGAAATACAACAACAACAACAACAACAACAACAACAGCTGCAACATTAGCAACAACGACAACAGCAACAACAGCAACACACTCGTGTGTGAAAAACTAAACTCAATTACTCAACAAACACAGTAACCTACTTCATAAAACCAACAACAGCAACAGCTGCAACAACAGCAGCAACAACTGATGTTAACAACTACAACAAACAACAAGAAAAGCAACAAATTCATTTTCGCTTTTTATTGCAGTGTTTAGTTGTTGTTGTTATTGTTGTTGTTGTTGTTGTTGCTATTTTGCTTTTCGACACGGAGCGAAAGAGTCCTTCAAGCGTGACAATCACATGGAACAGTTGTTGTTGCTGATGTTGCTGCTGCTGTTGTTGCTGCTGTTGCTGCTGTTGCTTGTTAGTATTGTTACTGTTGATGTTGTTGTTGCTGTTGCTATTGTTGCTGCTGCTGTTGTTGTTGTTAATGTTGCTGCCGTTGCTGATTTATAGTTTTCATTTTGCACATGGCTTGTTGGATGTTGTAAAAGGAAATGTCAATTCTGTTGCTCGTTTGCCCAAATAACAAAAAAAAGAAAAACAATGCAACACGAAACATTTTGCGGCCAATATGTAATGTCAGCAGCAAAAGCAGTAGAAGGGATTGGGGGTGGAGATGGGGGTGGCTAATGTAAGTCATATAACAAATTTTGCAACTGCATTTACAACAGCTGTTAGGCATTCGCGGGAAAGGGTTAGAGGGTGGTAGAAGGGCAGACCTAGAGAGCATAGAGAATCTCTGAACAAATGCGGAACAAGAATCAAATCGCATGAAATGCATGGCAAATGCTGCTGCTGTTGCTGCTGCTGTTGTTGCTGCTGCTGTTGTTGCTGCTGTTGTTGCTGCTGCTGTTGCTGCTGGGCTGCAGGCTTTCTCCTTATGCGGTCAGCGCTAGGCGGTGGGCCCAAAAAACCGGCCCAAACAACCAAGACGACCACAACGACCACAACGACGACGACGATGACTCCTTCGCGTGCTGGCCAACACTTTGCAGAAATATGTGCCCAAGCCAGTTTTGTTTTTGCTGTATTTTTTTTGCGATTTTTTGTTATTTTGCCTGGGCCTAAATGGCCGTCTTGCCAGAATTTGTTAGCTTAAGAGCTGGGAAAAAATTGGAAGAAAAAAACAAATCGAAACACAAAGCGAAGCGCCCAGCAAAGAATTGGCATAAGACCATGGGATCTGGCAGTCGAATTCAACTTGAAGCTCGCACTGGGACTGCCAATGCGACTCTGGCTGGGCATGGGAATGGGAATGGGACTAAGACTGCGGACTGGAACGAAGAGACTGAAGACTAAGACTGGATCGTGAGTCAGCAAAGCCAAAAGCGCGCAAAATCAAAATCAATAGTTGATTTATTGGCGGCTTATTAGAATGAGAATGAGCCAAAGCGACAAGAACGAGCCGCTATGCAGAGCGAGGGAGGAAGAGAGAAATAGGGAGAAAGAGAGAGAGAGAGAGAGATTGCAAAATTAAGGGACGGAAAGTAAGATCAAGGGAGAAGAAAAGACGTTTCCAAAAAAATGAAGAGAGAGAGAGAGGATATTAGAGAATGAGGAAGAGAGAGAGAGAGAGAGGGAGAGAGAGAGGGAGAGAGAGAGGGTATTAGAGAATGAGGAAGAGATGGTGTATCAGCATAAGAGGAAGAAAGATCAGAGAGGGAGGAAAAAAGATAAAAAACGGAGGAAATGAGTAACGAAGAAAAACGGAGCCAGAGAGAGAGAGAGAGAGAGAGAGAGAGAGAGAGAGAGAGAGAGAGAATGGGACAGAGTAGTACAGTGTTAAACTGTTATCGGACAAGACAGAAAGATAGATTCTGATCACACAAAAGAAGAAGGCTATGGGAGAATTTAAAAAAAAAGAATCATGTTATATAGAATTCTTGGAATTGGACATACGCGGTTATATATTCCCAATAGAAGCAATTTTGGCTGCGTAGCAAGTTAAGAACATGTATCTTAAAGACTACACTGCGAGAAATAAATATATGAAAAAACTGCAAACATTAGACTATTATTATTATTATAATATACAATGATTTTTAATATATATTAGGACCAAGTAAGTGGTGTCTTTTGGGATTGCTTTATAAGGAATTTCATTGAATTTTTATACAGAAGCATTTGTATAGTAATAAATGCCACATTGTTCCAATATTTAATAATTCATTAATATGAGAAATTAATTAATTAATTTATGTAATTTTTGGGTAATTTATAAATGCCATTTTTGGCCAACAGCTCAGTGCATTCTCTTGCCACGATTTGGCTGGGTTTAAAGCATGTCTGCTTGGCTTTTACTGCGATTTCTTGGAAATCTTGTCATTGGTATGCAATAACATCAAAATGAATAAGTAAACATTTATAAAGATTTGAATATATATGTGTATATGTATGTCTATAAGTCTATATGTCTATATGTCTTTATATGTTGATATTTATATATTGGCCATGGTAATCTAATATAAAGCACAATAAAGAAACTTGAATATTGCTATTTGCAACACGTCAACAGCAAACAGCAATGGCAATAACAACAAAAATAACAACAATTACAATAATAACAACAATTACAACAACAACAACAACAATCATGCCAAGGCAATGAACGAAACGTGCCAACGGCTGACGATCGCTGATAAGCCTCAAAAACTCACAGAGCGCTGCAAAAAGGAACCAAAGACGGAGTTGACGGAGCCGGAGCCGAAGCCGGAGCTGGAGCTGCGCCTGAAACTAAACTCTCTGAGTTGAAGTCTCATTCCCAGTCTCAGTTTCAGTCAGAGACTCAGACTTAGTCTTAGTCTGTGTCTGTAGTCAAGCTCTAAGCTCTTGTCCATGCAAAGAAAGTCTATTTTTTATTTGGCTTGAATTTTTTTTTATATATATTTTTTTTTTATATTTTTTTTATTTTTCTTAATTTTTTTTTCTAGTTTTTTATATGTGATTTTTTTTTTTTGGTTGTGTGTTTGTAAATGCATTGGTTTTTTGGCAGGACTTGAGCTTTTGGGCTCATTCAGATAACTGTTGAACGCAGCGCCATATCTGGTGTTGGCCATTTGTTGTTGTTGCTGCTGTTGTTGTTGTTGTTGTTGTTCGTTCGTTTTTTATGGTTATTTCATTTTCGCTTTGCGCTGGCTGCCATTACCAATTAATAGACGTCGCGCGAAATTTGCATGACCAAAAGGAAAGTGACAAAAGCAACAGCAACAAAACAGCATAAAATTGCAGTTAGTAGCCAAAGTTTTGGCTATAAATGGCCCAAAAGATTTCAGGCGTCAAGAGACGCGATAATTTGAGTCTGCGCAGCAGTAACAGCCACAACAACAGCAACAGCAGCAACAGCAGCAACAGCAACATCAGCAACAACTCGAAACACGAAATGCTAATTGTTATGTATATAGGGTAACGCATGTGGCAGGGGCACGCGAGTGTATGGTAGATGGGAGGAAGGGGCGATAGAGAGGTTAAGCAAATTGGATTTTTCTTTGTTTTGTTTTTATTTTATTTATTTTTATTTTTTTATTTTTTTTTCGTTGGCGCTTTAAAAGTGAGAGTGACACCTGTTGAGCTGCATCTGCATCTGCATCTGCGTCTGCGTGCGTGAATTATGCACTCGGCTAAGCATCAAAATGTGGCAACATCAAACAGAAACGTGCCACACAAGAGAGATGAGGCAAATGCCGCTAGGCATCAATCGTTCGATCGATCGATCGATAAGCCAGATCGATGCGTCAGGTCAGCAGGGTAAAGCTGACGAGATGTACAGCTGTCCATGTGTCCAGATGTCCAGCTGTCTTCTCAGACGAAACGCATTAAATTTCATATGCCGATCATTATTTTAAATTATGCGCACGAGCGAACGCATGAACCGACTCCAAGTCAAAGGCCCAAAACATTGTGGGCTCTCATTTGCATAGCAGGTGAGCAAAACTTTGATTTGAAATATTAACAACAACTACAACAACAACAACACCAACAACAACAACTACAACAACAATAACACTTTTGCTTTTCAATTGCATACATTATGAACCGAAGATGTTTCTGTAGCTGCATGAAATGTTTGACCATAGAGCTCTTTCTAAGATTAAATATGGCTTGAAATTAAATGAAAATTAAATGGTAAAGAAATCTATTTTTAAATTAAATATTAAATATGAAATCCATATTTCTGTTTTTTAAATGAAATCTATATTTTATAAAAATATATATATTAATTATTAATCGATTTATAAACTAAATATTGATATTAATAATCTATTTCATTTAATATTTTCTTTGTTAAATAATCTTTTTTAAATAATCTATTTAACTGAAAACTATATTTTACAAAAGTATATGTTGCTTAAAATTTAATGCTAAATAAATGAATTCATAAATTAAATATAATATTAATATTAATATTAATATTAAAATTTATAATCTATTTAACTGAAATATAAATTTTATAAAATTATATGTAGATTTTTTTACCGAATGAAATAGTTTTCATTTATAGTATAATCTTCTTTACTCTCCAACTCCAAAATTTAAGCTTACCTAATGAATGAATTCTGTCTGTCTGTCTATATGTCTGGCTGTCTGTCTATCTGTCCGTCTGTCCATCTGTATGTGTGTATGTGTGTGTGTGTGTGTCACCACCCACCAATTGAGAAAAAAGAAAAACATTCTCCACTGATGACACATTACTGTCAGTCGGCGTTATGAGCTAAATTTATTGACGATGCCGAAAATGAATATATATATATATTCGTGTCAGCGCATGCCAAGTACTCGTTGAATATTCGTTTTTGAATTTTCTTCGCTTTTCTTTGGCTCTGGGCTTTCTTTTACGGCAGAGTAGGCCCCATTCGAGAATGTCACATGCATCTTGTTGCTGATGCTGCCACAGTTTGTGGTATTTGAGCATTTGATTTGTGTGTGTGGCACCGCCAAGAAAATGCATTGAGGAATTCACTAACCAAACATGACGTCGCATAAATACTCTTTCTGACAATGGCAAAGCAAATAGGAGGAAATTGAGTTGCTTGTGAGCTTTGCTTTATGCAAGAAAAGTTACATCAGGGAAGAGTAGAAGAAGAAGAAAAAGAAGAAGAAGAAGAAGAGTAGAAGAAAAGAAGTAGGTGAAGAAGTATTGGGAGTAGTAGAAGTAAAAGGAATGATAGAAGTAGTAGGAGAAGTAGGAGCAATAGAAACAATAGCAGTAGTAGTAATAATACGAGAAGAAATACCAAAAGCAGGAGTAGTAGAAGTAATACTAGTAATAGAAGTAGTACGAGTAGTAGGAGCAATGGGAGTAGTAGATATAATAGGAGAAGTAGAAGTACTACGAATAGCAGAAGTAGTAGTAGTAGTAATACTAGAAGAAGGGGCAGTATGAGTAGTAGGAGCACTAGGAATAGAATAATAGAAATAGTAGATACAATAGGAGTGGTAGAAGTAGTACGAATAGAGAAGTAAGATCAATAAGAGTAGTAGAAGAAAAAGTAGTAGTTAAAATGTTGATGGATGGATGTTTTGCGGAGGTCTGAGTAGAAGAAGAGTAGTAGGAACAAAAGAAATAGATTCCGAAATTTTTTATAAATTAGCAGTATTATTCTGCTTAAATATTGTATGATTAATCTAATGAAAATTAATCAAAATTTCCATATATTATTATCTAGGCATTCGCAACACCTTAATAATATGATCAATATATGTAGAAAATTTTTAAAAATATTTACAATTACAGAACGAAAGTGTAAAATTGAAAAAGTGAAATTCCTTAGTGTTATACAGTTTAATATATGTACATATATTCTTAGATATAGTTGGTTTAATATTTGAAGTACACATACACCGAGAGACCTGCCAAATTTCATAAAAACTGACTCATTAGATCGGGCAAAGCGACAGTTCATCATTTGCTGCTTGTAAATGTACAAAAATATAATGCGGTTTGTCAGGGGGTTAAAGAAGCCACATTATGTTCTCCCAATCTCTATATTTCTCTTTCTCTATCTCTCTTTATCTTTCTCTGTCTATTTTGGCTGCTGTTTCATACAAGATGAAATAGTAAGCAGAACTAGAAAGCGAAGGCGATGACGACAAAAGTCAAACGTGAATGTGTATAAACATGATCTTAATGTGGGAGGCCCCAGATCATTTCGTAATGTAATGTTGAAAATAAGAGGAAAAAGAAATAGAAGAAGAAAAATGGGGAAAAGTCGCTGACAACTTGGACCCAAACAGCAAAAATACAACTGCAACAACAAGAGAAAACAGAAGAATTTATAGTAAAAATTCCATTTGGAATTTATGTGCGGAATTTTGTTAAATCGTTTGGGCTTTGACTCTTGGCGTCTTGACATAAATTAGCAGCCACGCTGTGGCTACGTTTGTGGTGCAGTGGTGCAGTAGTTTAGCGGTGCAGTGGTGCATTCACTGATGCAGTAAGTGCTGCTGATGCAACCGCCCACGCAAGTGTTTTAATATTATTATTATTATATGAATTTAACATAATTATTACTAATTATTCAACATTTTGTTAAGTTGCGCGTGCAACTAATTGCGGTAGTTGCTGCTGCTATATCTCTTTCTCTCTCCTTTTCTCTTACTCTCTCTCCTTCTCTTTCGTTCTCTCTCTTCACCCCCCCCCCCTCTTTCTCTTTTACACATACTCTTTCGTTTTCTTCTAAGCGTAATACTTGAAGAAGTGTAAGAAAAACCGAAAAACTAATCAAAAGCCAACTGGTATATACCCTGTAAATAGGAAATTATATATAGAGAGACTATGAGTTCCCAATGCACATGCAAAGCATTTGCTGTCATAGTTAATATACCCCACTTGCATTGA
Source organism: Sphaerogastrella javana (assembly GCA_037040025.1). Classification (NCBI taxonomy): domain Eukaryota; kingdom Metazoa; phylum Arthropoda; class Insecta; order Diptera; family Drosophilidae; genus Sphaerogastrella; species Sphaerogastrella javana. Next base: position 505 of record JBANCZ010000243.1, on the reverse strand, counting down.
TAAATTATTTCCAGGGTATATGTTGTTTTTGATAAATTTGTGCAGCGATGCGTTGGCGACTCTATATAAAGTATATGTATATACTTTTGCTTTTGCTTTGTTTATACGTTTGCTTTTGCTTTTGCTTCTGCTTTTGCTTTTGCTGTAATCATTTAATTTAAAATCATCGCCTTTTGTTTTTTTATGTAATTGCAGTTTAATTACAGGTAATTAAAATGCGACGCTTTTAATTCCGCTGCGTTTGAATCGCTGAATCGCTGACTGCGATTAGTTTTCTTTTTACGCTTAGACACTGTGCCTAAAACTACACAAAGGGGTCTATTAAGTTAGTCACAATCGTTCGATACATACATATGTGAGAAGCTTTATACTAGTGCATTAATTAATATGTTCCCAACTTTTATGAAGATGAAGAAGTAGTCGACTTAACACACGGTTAGTACACTTCCATACATACATACATACATACAAAAATACGTACATACATAAGCATTCATACATATAC
>JBANCZ010000242.1:0-45549 GCA_037040025.1 Sphaerogastrella javana | reverse complement strand
ACACTATATTATAATTTATTATATTATTATAGTAAACCTTCTCTCAAGAAAGTACCGAAACTGGGTTAATAAAACACACAATTTCCATTGAATCATCCAAATTTATTATGTCGCCTTTAATGTTAGTCCCCAATAGAGGCAATACACATATGCCAGTGATTCTGCCGGTCTTCGAAACATGCCTCATATGCGTTTTCCGGGAAATCCTTTAACTCCCGCCCGGAATTTCGTTTGATGTCTTCAATGGTTCTAAAACGGGTTATATATTATATTTTAATTAAACGTATATTTGAATTATACATTTATTCAAATAATCTCAAAATCCTATATTATAATATACATATATATATATATTATAATACTTTATATAATCTGGAGTACATTGAAATAAACCTATATGCTAACTTTAATATTCATACATCTATAAAGAAATCTCGTTTACTAGTTCCTCTTGCTGCTTATGCAATTATTTCTACGTGATTTTCTTGGCTGGCATTAAATGCGAGGCTGTGTGCGGTATCTGCAGATCTAAGAGAAAGGCTTTCACCTTGTGAAGCGTACCAAATTGTTGAGTCAGCAACTGCAAACGCATTACCCGATGCCATTTCACAGATAAAAGTAAAAGCAGCGACACGAAAACGACCATTGCTTCAATGAGCTGGCTACACACACTCGCAAACACACTCACACACACTCACACACACTCACAAATACACATATAGGCACTCGTATACGCAACGTGTTGGCACCCCTTTTTTTCTGCAAGAAAAGCTGGCCAAAATCACAGGATCCGGCCAAAAAGAAGGAGCTTAATGGCCAAGTGGCAAGCCCAATACACCGAAAATAGGAGCAAACAATGATGGGGGGGCGGGCAGTAGGAGGAGTACATACCAAGGCCCGCATAAAAGGCACTTCAAATGCAGACAGAGAGGCCCAAAGGAAAAAAAATCAGTCCGTTGCCTCTTTAAGTATCTATAAAATGAAAATGTTTATAGAAAAAGCGCCCACTGACTTGATTTGTGCATTAAATATGTGTGTGTGTGTGTGTGCGTGCGTGTGTGTGTGTGTGTGTGTGTGTGTGTGCGTGTGTGCGTGTGTGTTCGCGCATTCTGTAAAAATTTCAGAGCGTACAGGTCGTGCTGACAGCTTGAAGAAGGATTTCAAAAACTTTTTGTGTGCTCGAGAGAAACACTACATGTGGTGTAACTTATTGTAGGTGGTAGATGGTGTCTGGTAGTGTTGGTAAAGCAGAGTAGTATTGCTAAGGCAGAGTAGTGTTGGTAGGGTAGGGTAGTGTTGGTAGGTGTTGCCGCTGAAATTGTTTTATTTGCCTGTCTGTCTGTCTGTCTGTCTGCCTGAATGTCAGTGCATTGTGGTTGCAAAGTATTTGCTGTTCTTTTAAGCTGGCAACTATTTTCTAAAACTATGGCAAGGGAATATGTTGCCACTCGACTCAGTTGGTAGAAGTTCCACATGGCCTAAAGTTGGTCCAATTGAAATGTGTTTTTGAGTGCCTAAAAGCTATTCTTGCTTTATTTCAACTGTGCTTAAAATCGAGTATTAGAACTAAGCTACATCTCTCTTTAATAAAATCTAAAAATAAAGGATTAAACAAACCAATCGAAATCTAGATCTATCTTTAAATAAATCTGAACGTAAACGTATCAATACTAAGCTCAATAATAAGCTACATCTATCATTAAATAAACTTTAAACATGGAGGAGTTGTGGTATCAAGTTTCAAGCTTCATCTATCTTTAAATAATTTTGAACATATTAATGCGCTACATCTATCTTTGGATATCATAAATTCTAAAGATCTTAATAAATTCAAATCCTTTACATACTTTAGCCATTCACATTCAAATAATTCCAATAAAGATAGCCTGGTCCTTATTCCATTGTATTTGTATTAAAAGAAGCTTAAATTAAGCACCAATTTCAGTTAGAAATCATCAAGGCGGAAATGAATAATGCGAACAAACAAAAAGAGCAAGAGCAAGGGCATAAAATAGAAACAAATTATACAATATAACAAAGAGAATATACACTCTAATACACAAATTATGTGCATGGCAGTGAAAACCCTTTTTGTAGCCATAAAAAAATGCTATAAATGTTTCTATTGTCATTTTTATTATGGTTATACATTTCAATTAATTAGCAAAGAAAAAAAAACCGTTTATAATGAGGACATAATTTAAATTGTAGAAAATTTATATGAAATTATAATTCCGAAGAAAACATAGCTACATTGAATGTGCTTAAACAATTTTATTTTTTAAGTGAAATCTTTTGTCTTAATTTGTGTTTTAATTGCCCCACTTGCAGACTTATTCCAGTTGCCAGTTGCATTGCAGTTAATTTTTCATTTAATGCGCACACTTATGCCACCCACACACACACACACACATACCATATGTTCACACACTCATATGCTCACACACATACACACTCACACATACACACAGTATATAGCGGCACTTTTCCAGTGGCTCTTCAAGTCAGCGCAAGTTGGCAGCGCTGCACTTTAACTTCTCACCAAACAAACAAATACTAAAATACCAACTTGAGGCAGGGCGCAAAAAAATGCGATAAAGTATGTGGAAAGCGCAAGGAATAAAATGCGAGAAAAAAAATAACAAAAGCAACAACAGCTACGAAAACAACAACTACAACAATATACATGTATGAAAGTATCTGCTGCATAACCTATACGTTGCAGCTAGGGATGGAACGATTAATCGTGATAATATGATGCACAATAATCGATTATTTTCCTACAAATTTCGATTTAAACGAATCGAAAAAGTTTAATGTAATGTATAATGCAAATAATGGAAAGGTTAAAATTAATCACATAATTAAATAATCGATTAGATAAGATTTTGGTTTTTTGCCATCCCTAGTTGAAGCACAGTGCAAAAGTTCGACTTACCCGTTTCGCCAAGTTTCGTTGTGCGCTGCATATGGGTGCAGAAGTGCTCGTACTCGCCGCTAGATGGCGCCAGCGACGTTTTCATTGCCTGCATGTGCTTGGTGAAGGCGCCAACAATGGCAGCCATGCGATCGAAGGCAATTATATTGATGTGGCCATTTGGTAAGCTGCAAAGAGAGGAAGAGAGAGAGGGAGACAATGAGTGGGAGAGATAGTAGAAGACATGCTGTGTGTGAGTGTGGGTAGTGTGCTGAAAACGTGGCATAAAAAGCAAAAGCATCATGAAGCTGGTGCTGCTGGTGCTGTTGCTACTGCTGCTGCTGCTGTTGCTACAGCTATTGATGCTTTTGTTGCAACCGATTCCCATGGTACACCGAACCTCCCCTTGGGCTATATCCAGCCCTGCAATTGTATGCAAAGTTTACAGTGCAATTAAAATCAGCGGCTGCCCATCAATTGGGACTTTGATTAGCGCATTGAAAAGGCGATTTACGCCGCACGCATCATTTGATTTGATTTCAAAAATCGAAAAATCGTAAAATCGAAACGCAAACTCTGGCTCATTGTGAAAATACTATTTGAATTACCATGACATTAGTCCAATGTGATAATTTGGCATTTGAATTGCTGTAGTATTTATGTAAAATGAAAACGAAAACTAGATCTACTACTAGTTAGCCATTCGACTAAATTATAAAACAATTTAAATTGTGTGCAGAGGCAACTGTTTATGCATAACCAACTGCCACGCCCATGGGCAATAGTTTAATGGGAATTCGAACAAATGTTAACATATTGTAATGAGATTTGTTTTATATATATATGGTAATTTGGTGTTTCATTGATGGCATTTGATTGGAATGGAAATCGATTCAAAATAAAATTTCGTTTAATTATTTCGATTGATATGTCTATAATAGTCTCATATATATATATATATCTCAATTAAATATTGAATATGCCTTGAGGCACACAGTATTGATGGTACAATTGGAAAGCGAGTTGAATCACAAACATTATATATAAACTCACCGCTGCAAACAGTTCTCACGTTCGGCCAGTGCCAATTTAACAATATCCGCAAACACCGGAATAACAACCCAATCATTGGGCTTCCCACAAATGCCTGACGTAGTTGTTGTTGCTGCTGATGGAACCACTGTTGCTGGTGTTGGTACTGCTGCTGCTGCTGCTGCTGCTGATGCTGCTGCTGCTGATGCTGCTGCTGCTGATGGTACTGTTGCTGGTACTGCTGGTGGTGTTGACTGAACTGTTGCCGCATGACTGCTGCTGCCAGCTAGGGGCATAGCTTGAGGTGGCTCTTTCAATGAAGTTGGCAATGCATTCAAGCCGGAAGTGCCTGCTGTTATGGAACCCCCCAAAGCACACCCAGTGATATTACTATAGCTGGTCGAGGGCTGCTTATCCAAGTGCTCTTGCTGTGACGTAGATGAGGGCATTGCTGTTCCTGCTGCTGCTGCTGCTGCTGCTCCGAGTGCTGCTTGTGATACTTCCACTGTTGCTGCAGATGATGATGATGCTGATACTGATGCTGATGCTGATGCTGATAATGTTGAAGTTTGCGTTATCAAAATAGCTGCTTTGGCTTGCTTATCAGTCTTGAGGCTTTGCTGTTGCTGTTGCTGCTGCTGCTGCTCATTTAGGACAATTGCCTGTTTTTGCCATAAATGACCATGTCCTTCGGCATGGCGTTGCATGCAATCCAATTGTTGACATGTAACTTGCAATTTGCTCCACTGTAATCAAAAGAAAAGAATACAAATATATATATGTATATATATATGGATATACTATATAAATGAACAGTCTCTCACTCTCTCTCTCTCTCCCTCTCTCTATCTCTCTGTCTTTCTCTTCTGCCCTCTTTGTCCAACTGTCACTGTCTCTGTCCCTATGTATTCCATCTAAATGGAAAATATCTCTCTAATTCGTTTTGTTTGTTTTTTGTTTTCTGAAGCGCTGTAAAAGTTTATGGTTTTGTTTTGTGTGCGAATTTTACGAGTATTGTCTGTAATTTGAAGCTTTGCATCGAATTTTATGGTGTGACATTTGGCTTTTTCTTCCCGATAACGTTTTTAATTTGGATTTTCTTAAATTGTATAATAATTGTAGCTAAAGTTTATCATCCACATTGAGAAATGCTCCACGAATATTCACCACAAAATCGCATAATCATTTCTCTACTTTTCCAAATGCTTTATGTTTCGTCGTAAATATCGAAAATAATTTAGTCTAATTTATGCCATTATTATTATTCTTTTCTTTTCTTTTATTTTTTTTTAGGCAATTTATCATTTACAGATACTGTCGTGTCTCTAGTCATAAACATTTCAGTAGTCATTAAAAATATATAGAAAAAAATATCAGACAATGTCTGAATTAACACCATGCCCAAGCGCAAAAAACTCATACAAAAAACTTTGCATTGCCGTGGAAATTTATGCAATTCCATTGCCATTATTTTTTGTTGTTGAATTTTTTATGAATTCTTTGTGTATTGTGCAATAAACACATTGCAGCAAAAGCAACCAAAGCAGATAAATAAAGTAAAATTGAAAGGAATTCACAGTCTACTGTAGTCTGGCTCTCTCTCATAATGAATAAAATATGACGCTAAGGCATTTAAACTAGCAAAATGGTTGATCTAAAAAAAAAAGGATTCTAGCGGTCAAATCACAGCAGGCGAACGAATCCATTAACTAATTACAAAACTAGTTATCAAAAACTAGTTTCATTCTATGCTGCATGCAGCAGCTATAAGTAGTTCCTATCCCCCCATTCCTCCATCTCCCTCCATTTCCCTAGCCCCGGTTTTGCTCTGGTTTGGATGTGTGGGTGTGGGTTCTATTGAAGCATTTTGCGGGCGACATGCCAAGCAAATAAGAAAAAGTGAGAGAATAGTATAAATTTGATGGAAAAATTGTGCCAACGCAGCGTGGGCTGTTGCCACTGCGGTTACTGGGGCGTGGTCGTCTTATTTTCTTTTCACTTTTTTATATTATATGCCATTGCTGCTGCTGCTGCGGATGATGGTGCTGCTGCTGATGGTGGTGGCCTGTGGTCAGAAGGGGTGCGCACGGCATCCCAAATAAACAGCATAAAAATTTACAAAGTAAATATTAAATTATAAAGCTTAAAGCACGCAAGGATCCGAAAGCATCTGCGGCGCCGGCAATGGCAGCGTTTTGTTGAATCATAATAATGAACTCACTGTTATTTTAAGCCGGGCTATTGCAGGTGACTCCAGAGATTCCAATATTGCTGTGGCACTATTGTAGTTACCCACCAGCAGACAATACTGGGCCACTCCACTCCACAGTTCCACAGTTCTGCTACGATCTTCAATTCCGCTGCACTGCAAGAGTAAAACAACACATTAGTATTAGTCGGTGGTTAGTTAGTAAGTTTACTATACAATATGCTAGACACGCTGCGACTTGAGTCAACCTGACAAACTGACAAACTGTCTATGCGTAAATTACGAGCAGCATAAATTAAACGACAAGTCATCTAGCTTTGACAGATGCTGAAAGGCCTCCAGGAGTCGCTCACGTAACTTTACAGCATTAACTAGCAAGCAAATTCAATGTACAGAGCCTGTGGCATATCATTCGTTACGTTTAACTTCGTTGACCTGAACCAGAACTCACAGATCCAGAACAGAACATAGGGACGTGGCTATCAGCTCACCTGCAGTATCTCATTGCAGACAAACAAACGCAGACGTGCCGACCAGTCCAGATACGTTTCGAGATTGCACGTCTTCTTTGGATCCTGTACACCTGGCGGTCCGCCCGATGTGGCCGGTTGGTCCCATTTCTTCTGTCAGAGGGCAAACAAGAAGGAGCGAAAAATGTGTTGTTCGTTATATACGTGTATAAGGGTGGCCAGGCAAGCATTATTAATGAAGTTCGTCTGTCATCACAGTTTCTTTCCTTTTTTTTTTTTTTTAATTACTTGTCATGCTCAGAATTTGCATTAAGGCAAGCAAAAGGATTTTTATTAATGTAATTTACAGCATGCAGCATGTAAATAATAAATAGTAAATAGTATACTCTTTTGTACCTGTTTATCCAACAGCACCATGCCGCTGCATTGAAGAAATTCCTCAGGTCCTATGTGCTTGGCCAATTTCTTTTCCAGTCTGCATAATATTTGTGCATATTGAGTGGCTGTTGGACTACTGAGCGGAGTCACAAGCTGCAATACAAGATGGATCGAGAAAGAGAATGAGAAGTAGTAACTAATCATTTCTTGGGTAAATGACAAAACAGAGCTTACCTTATCGTTGTTGGTCTGGCAGGCACGCAAATCGGATTCATGTCTCTCTAAATCAGTCAAACGTTGTAGTAAGGCACTTAGTACTTGGGAGACTACAGCTTCCAAATGTGTATTGGAACATCTACAAGCAATGGCAATTAGTTTGATTAAGCATTGCTAATAATTCACTCACCTAGCAACGATATGTTTAACATGATTCATCATACGCTCGTCCCGATAATCATATGGAAATTTCTGCGTCCATTCCGACAGTAGCTCAACTAATGTTTCCCAACATTCACTGTCCGACACGGACTTCAAAAGTTTGCCAAGCAGTTCATGTGGTCGCAAAAATAAACGTGATGATAATAAGAATGAGAACAGAAATTCCTGCAAATGATACAAGCATAATTGTTAGATTAGAGAACATATTTATAAGCAGGGAGAGAACATTAAATGTTGTTCTATTGGCATGAACTTTAATTCTGATATTTGTTTTTATTTTCATCATTTTTTAGCTGGCTGCAGAGCATTCAATTTAGCTATTTAATATTAGTTTGTTTTATCCTTTTTTATATTGTTTATTTCCATTGGATTTTAATTAAAAGCTTTAATGTAATTACCTTATCTAAGTCTATGACATTACTAGGATTGAGCACTTCATAGAACGAGTCCAGTGGCCCGGAAATGATTCGACCATTTGTGTACATTATGCCACCGGAACCCAAAACAGAGCTCTGCAAATAAACAAATTACACAAATTAATTTGTGTACCAATAAAAAGTCGAAAAAGGCAAAACAAATTAGATATATATATATATATAATTAGCAAATATATGCAACTGCAATCATATATATTGCGTAGCGTACTCTGTACCAGATTATGGTAAATCGTTTTGGAAAATTACCTCGAAATTGATATCACATTGGCTGCGCTTGTGCGAGTTTTTGGGCACATCATATTGCACGGGGTCATCGAGCTGTATATGGGATTGAGTCGCAATAATATCGTTAGATAATTGGCTGTACTATACAAAAATTTAAATATTTATGCTTCTACCTTTAAATGCTGAAATTCGAAATCCAAATCGTGTGCGTTCAACTGTTCTGCACTGTGTCGACGTCGCAGCCGCAACTGTTTATTAGCCAGTCCCAGTTGTAGTCCTAAGCCGTTGAACTGTGATGTTTCCAGAGTGACTGTGCCGCTGCTGTTGCTGCCATTGAGCAAGAAAATGCCCACATCCGGCTTAGGTGCTGTATCCGCTTCGTAGCGCCTGGAGCAGCCGGCGTTGATGTCGTCGTCGGTGCTCGTTTCGCTGTCTGAGCTGCTGGTGTGATTGGAGCATCTGGTACGTCTTCTGCTGCGATGGCGATGCCGGTGCCTACATTTATCTTTATCACGATCCCGTTGACCACGCGACTTTTGTAGCACGGTTCGCTTGCAGCGCGTGGCACAGACGATGGCTGATATCTTACTGGCATAAAAGTACATCGCCATGTGTCACGTTATGGTGTTAGCTCGTACCACGCTCATGTGTATATGTGTGTGTGTGTGTGCTTGATAAAAGCCTGTATGTGAAACGCTGGTAACTGAGTGCGTGTTTATTCCACAGCCACGCCCAGGAACAGGTGCGGGGATTAGAGTCTAAATGGCTTTCCTGGCCAATGCACTTGGCCCGAGCACGTAGCAAAATCCGCCAACTTTGTGTGCAATCAAACGTCAGTTGCGCTTCTGACTGGGCTTATTACAGATTTTGGTTTTCCCTAACCGCAATTTTCGTTTCTTTTTGATTTTTCTGCAAAAAATGGGAGAGAGAGAACTGGATGAGAGTGAAAAACTGAAGATTTTTATGAGTCTCCGGCGCGTTAACAAGTCAACGTTGCGGTCAATCGCAGCCATTATTCATACAGCACTCACACACTCACACGCACGCACACTGATACATACATATGCACACACATGCAGATAGAAGCCCGCATACACATAAATCAATGATTGAGATTGAGTTAGGTTGGCACTGGATTATTATCCCCTTGGGACCACTTATCAATCATCAGACTACAGGCTTTTACGAAGGCGTACTATCCATAGGGGCGTAACCTTTTTTGGACTAAAGTGCCTTCCAATTGAATGATTTCCATTGTACACTGAACCACAAAAGTTGGCTCCCTTTAAATAATGGATAGGCGGCTACTACCCAAAATGTATATTGCATTGTATGGCAAATATTATGGTCAGAATCAGCACTCACAGCCTTTCGACACACACACACACACAATTGAAGTGATCCCTTAATAAAGCACAGACAGCACAGACACTCTACTTGCTATCATTAAAAATTAAATATGCTCAGACATGAATGCACTCGAACAAATACACTCACACTCACACTCACTTGAAGTTGAAGCTGCCATTGCCGCATCCAATTTGTATCCATGTATCGAAATTTATATTCATTACATGCAATCAGCCATACAGAAGCTTATGCAAACGAGCGTTTTCAATATTTGGTGCTTAATATCAAATGAATCACAGTTTCTTCTCTTTTCAAATTTACCAATAAGCCTACGGATATTCTTTGGGCCAGTGCTTATAGATTTCGATTTGGCAGAGGTACAAAAAAAAATGTAGACGCGCCAATTGCCATGCTTGTTCTAAACGATACTTTGAAGATGAATTGAAGATATCGATATATCGATATGGAATAGTGCCATACATATAAGTTTTTGTGAGTTGTGTACGTTGTGTATTTTACATAAGTTCATTGTCGTCGATATATATATATATTGATCAAATAATTATAATTATATTCTTTTAGCAGTAGTTATTATTATTTTTAAGTTAGTTAGTTATTATTTTTAATAATCTAAAAATTTAATTCAAAATACAAACCTAAGTTAGTTATCGATTATTACTTTGAATGATCGAATGATAATGGCAAAAGCAAGCGCCGCCACAGGAACTAATGTACTTGGAACAGAATCAAATGAGCGAACAATATTGGCGCTAGTCATTTGGAACTAGAACATTTGGAACAACTTAAGTCGAATTGAATCAAATGAGCGAACGATAATGGCAGAACTAAGCGTGAACTAAAGGAGCATGTTGCATAGAACTCGTGTACTTTAAACAATTTTCGAAGAACATCAATATTGCTCACTTACTGCAAGACCGTAATAACATAACTCGTCATGTAAATATGCCACAGGCTTTTGTGTACTCTGACTGCCCTTCGGCACAATATTGTCCCTTTCTGTGTGGGTGAGTATGGAAAACATATAAATCTTATGACAAAAACTTATTAAAATTCCAATAGTGTCTACGCAAGGGGAGACGGAGACGGAGACGAAGACTAGAAGAATGGATCTCGGGTCACTGTAACTGTGCAAGAGGGCAATTTGCATTGCTTTGGTTGTCACATAAAATATTTTCAATTTTAATATTGACATGGCACAGTTGCCCAGCACTTACGGTGGCGGATATCCCAGCTCAAACCCTTCTCTTCTTGTAACAATTTTTCTATTGGACATTTGAGGGGAGTGTGGAATGGAGTGGAGTGGAATTTGGTACACATTTTATGCCATTTGAGTGGCATTATCAACGCCTTCAACATTGTCTACATATTTTTCTTCTGTTATGCTCAAGAGCGCGGAAAAATCAATCAATATTCTATGTACAAGTATGTAAGTATGTATGTATGTGTGTATATGTGTGTTTCTGTGTGTGTGTAGGGAAATTGTAGCACTGGTGTCCTGCCCAAATCGTAATAGGGCTGACAGCTGTGGGCGTGACATTGCCACATGAGTGCTTGTCTTAAGCATATTTGTTGCAAATTACTTTGTCATGGCTATATATGAATATTTGATGAATTTAGCCATTGAGTATTGAGTATTGAGTCATGTGTGTGAGTTTTCCTTGTATTCGATTATTTTGGAGTACACTCAAAGTATTTGTACGCGAATAATGCATTAGATTTGATGCGAAAACAATGAAAGTTTATGAAACTTTCATTTGTTTTTATGCCATAATCCCAAGAGAATTGCTAATGCCATAATTGCCATGATTTACTTAAGTATAGAATATGATAAATAGTTATATTATATTAACAATAACATATGAGGCATGTGTATAACTTAAAGGTTCCCTCAATTTAAAGCCATGCTGGTCTACTGTATATTGATTAGAATTTACTGAATAATTTATAATGAATTTTTGACTTGTAACAAGTTGTCTTGTCCTGGTGGTTATACTGTAGCCAAGGACAACAACAGCTGTTGCAAATTTCACAAATCTATTAGCATAAAATAGATAGAAGTAAACTTTTACTGACGATGTTGTCAACAAGGACAGGAACAACAAGGACAAGAGCAACAGCAACAGCAAAAGCAACAGCAGCGTGAACAAACAACAACAATCAACAGACACAAACGACGAACACGACAATAACGACTAAAATTGTACACAGTTTTTTATTTATTTTATCAGAGCAAGGACTAGAACAACAGAATAGAACAGAATAGAAATTGGTGGCAATAAAAGTGAAATATATTTTATTTTCTATAGAGAATTTCTAGACGTTTTGGCCCTAGGCCCTAGGCATTGACTGGCATTGAGTTATCAGCTTAAATTCAATTTAATCTATAAAAATGAAATTCCTATAATTCATTAAAGATCTAGAATGTATGCTGTATAAGTGTGTCAATTGAATAAATATATGCTTGCTGAAACTGAAGGTTTAATCTGTCTGTAGTAAGTGCCACACCCTAAAACTTTGCATTCGATTTAATTAGAACGCTTAGAGTTTTTCTATTTCTTTTGTTTTTTTTTTGTTTTTATTTTGCCTCGAGGGCAGTAGTGTGGGGTAATAAAAGTTTTTGCAAGTTTCATTGGACTTGGGAACCCGCTTTGTCAATGCTCGATGCTATTTATAAGCTTTTAATGGAGCTCTCCCTACAATTGTATTTTTAACTACATTTTCACACTTCCATTTGAAATCCCTTTCCTGCAGCTCTTAACCCCCCCGACTGTCAAATTTTATTGGGAAACGCAGTGGGTAGTACAACGAATGGACGGATTGCGAAGAGTGGAAAACGTAATTGGAATGGAGGGAATATCACAAATTGTGGCACGAAAGGAAAACGAAAATGAAAAGCTGCAGCATATTCAAAGCCAAGCATGGAGCTCAGATTTAATATTAAAGCAGAGATTGATAACGAATCAATGCATGGCAACTGTTAGATTAGCTAATTAGTATAATTTAGTATAAGTTAATCCATGCATTATTAACTAAAACAATTTGGTTTTACGTAAATGTTGAAATAACTAAACCACTGCAGAATAATAAGCCTCTTTATGCTTAAATAAACAGCGCAAACTGTCCGTCATTTGCGTTTTCCCCATTAATCCACCTGAAACCAAAGAACTCCCACAGATGCCGTACTAATGACATTGAATAGATTATGCATTTGAATATATTCGAGTAATGTTTCGAGTATTATTTATTTAGTTAGTCTATAGTGTGTTTGTATGACTTAGTTTATTCAAATTATTTATTTGTATTTCCGAGTAGTGTGTGGAATACTATTATATTTAGTTAGTTTATAATGTGTTTCAAATTGTGTTCAGTTTATTTGATATATTATTTAAATTCAATCAAGGCAATTTTGTTTGAGTGAGTGCATAAAGTTTAGCTTTGAATACTTACAGGAACTATTCATATATTCATACATTTATTGTTAATTTTTTATATATATTTATGCATTTTACATTAATTATGTATTATATTTATAAGTCATACTTAGTCAACTTTTTATCCTATGACTATAGATTTGTATTTAAGTATCTTTGTTATTTATTGCACTTTAAATGCTTTTAAACATTTTGAAATCTTAGGAAAACTTTACACAGATTTAAACACTGAAAAGGAATTTTGTATTTTCTTTAGTTTAATTCATCTTGAATAGTTATTTTATAAATATGCTTAATATTTATTAAAGTAGACGTTGCATGGTTTTATTATTGTTGCATTAGAACACTTTCTTTCACCGCGTTTCACCAAGTTCTTTCTTTAAATAATTACAGATTCCGGAGCATGCATATATTGAAGTGTTTCCACCTTTAATCAGGCAAATCTGCACATTTACCGCCCAGTGAACCGCACACTTTGAACATCGACTATGGACTAAATTTGGAGCATCGACTGTAGCTCCTTATGTATGGCATTATAGTGGGAAATTTCGAAAGGAAAGTTCGATGGTCGGAGGACAACATGTTGGAACATGTTCGCAACATGTTGTGGGTGAAGCTGCAAGCGTTAACTTGTGCCAGCTATAGTATTCATTCAACTGATTTATAGGCATATATGCTTTAATTACTGAAATATAAGAAAGGTAGCCCCTCGAACAGAATTTGTTAATTTTATTTTTTTTCTTTTTTTTGTCTTTTTTTTTTTTTGGCTGTTATAAATTTTGTATGTATTTATAATTCATGCCATGTTCTGGGCTAATGAGCTGTCGCGGCATGTGTAGACATGTCAAGAAAAACCACATACCCTGCCATAAGCATCCCAAGGGTAAAACGTAATTGATATCGCTGTTTACTTAGCCAAGTTGCCAAAAGTCTCGGCTGTGTTTTTGTCTGCTGTTGCTCTAAAAAGAAGTAACTCTATACAAAAACGTACATAAAAGCAGCTTGTCTGGATTATACATCTATGGATAGATGATAAAATACAAATTCAACAATGTCATACGTCGAATATATAGTAAGATAACAGACACAGCTCTATATGAAATTTTGAAATTGGTAATTTCTATGTGTAGTCAAAATTAAATTGATCTAATTGGTTCGAGGTGCAACCTTTAATCTCCTTTACAGGGCAGACATGTCACTTGACTTAGCCGCTGGCACTTTGTTGGCGGGATTTAAATGTAAACGGGAATATAATCATATGTATGCATGTGTGGAAGGTCTGTATGTAGATGTGCACATGTTCTAGCGCTCTGTGTCTAATTCCAATTCAATTGATTAATCCACAGTGATTGACACTAAGAGCCGCGTGTTGAGAGGCTCTTGCGGTGTCGATGCGGCATCTCTAAACTCTGGAAGTGGGAATGGAAGCGGGCGAAGGAGTGGCATTCAATTGCTTGAGAGCTTTATGCAATCCAGAAGTGACTGGACTAAACTATTGAATTAAATAAGTATGTACTTATGTAAACACGCATAACATATCATATGGCACGCTAAGTAAATTGTATTTGCTGTCGTTGTTGTTGTTGTTGTTATTGTTCTATCCTTGGCTTAGATGCCAAATGGAGCTAAGTAACTTTTTGGCCAAGTCGCTGGCAAAAAGAAACAGATTTTGACCCCTTTACATGAGCAAGAGTTGCACATTCCCCACATGCTGCCGCTGCGCAAATTTTATGCGAACTTGCAACTTATGGAAGTCACATACGTGCCGCGTTTAAGAATAGTATGTGGTATATATGTAGAGATTTATATACAACAAGACATTGTAGTAGATATTGTAGTTTTAATATAGAGTAAACTGTAGTTTGTAATGCGATTTGATCAGATTAATGTACAACAAAGTATTACAGATGTTGCAGTTTTAATATAAACTAAATCGTAGTAATGTAGTTTGTAATGAGGTTTAATCAGATTTAAGTGTAACAACGTATTAGAGATTTGGTTGTTTTTAAAAGAAAGTACATTATGGTTTGTAATGCGACTTGATCAGATTTTTGTACAACAAAGTATTAGAGATATTGTAGATCTTAATATAAAGTAAACTGTAAAGGGACTTAATCAGATTTACGTACAACAAAGTATTAGGGATATTGTAGTTTTAATAGAAAGTAAATCGAAGCATTTAAGTTTGTGGTGTGGTTTAATCAGTTTATGTCACTGTGAGTTCTATAAATTACTTTAAATACTAGCTTTTTATAGTGTTATAAAAACCGACAGAGTAATTGCTTTAGCAACAAGCAAATGTTATGTGATGCGCCTTAATTTGTTAGTATATTTAAGTACGCGTTGTCTCTACGAGTTTACTTGGAAATGCACTTAACATAGTGCTTGCACTTTTTGGGATAGATAGTATGTTGTAGCACAGTAGTAGAAGTACGAGTCCAAGTTTCTTAATGAGTTTGCATTACTAGACTAGCCGAGAGCAAAAGATATTGCCACGTATTAAATGCGTGCCGTAACTTTGCCACTTCACAAAACAGACAAACAGCCCAAACTGGCAAAACAGATGCGGCACTAAAGCTGAACTTGTTCTACGTGTTGTTGTTTTAGTGTTGTCATTGCATTACTCTCAGTTACACGCACACACTAGAGAGAGAGAGAGAGAGAGAGAGAGAGACACACTCTCGTATATGGCAGCACTTTTGGCAGTCAAGTGTGAAATGGAAAATGAGTGCGTATGTTTGGAGACTAAAGAAAAAATCTGCACTTTGCTTGCCGAGAGAGAGAGATGGAGACGGCTCTAAATATATTCATTATATGCTTTACTATACCTATAAGACTTCTTAGTTGCACAAGCTCAAACTTAATATGCTTATAACATTTTGCAGCTGTCTGGAAAGATCCTTGTCTGCTTTAACACTTCCTCTTAGCCATTGGCAGCGACCAGGTGTTTATACAGCGAGAGTATGCAAAGTGTGAAAAGCTGTGAAGCCAAGCATAAATGTCAAATGGCATTTTTCATTTGCCCAGGCCAATGCGAAATGCGGAAATGGTGTGCCAATGAAGTTTGATGTTGAACGGAAGTGGAAATGGACAAAGGCGGAACAAGTGAACTGCTGCTGCTACTGCTGCTGCTGCCGCTCCAAGCTAATAAAGATAACTCTCACCAGGAAGCGCATAATATCAAATAACCCAAAATAGTATATAAAAAAAAGAAAGAAAGAAAAATTGTATACACTCTCACTGAAAATCAGTTTGATATGCAGCAGCAGTCGTCGTGGCAGTTGTAGCTTAGAGACTCTAACATACTCGTATTTCATTTGTGGCAGTGTTGGCAACAGTTTTATAAATTAATAACAATAATTTATGCAGCGGCAACTAACATGCTACTACTACTGTAACTACTACTACTACTACTACAGCAACAACTTATAATAAATTCAACAAAAGTTTTGTGCCATACAACATAACTGGAACTACAATTACAACAACAATAAGTTGCATTCGAGTCCTTAGTCGGCAATTCTCACCAGCCGTGCTGCTGCTGCTGCTGCCCATCTCCCACTCCTCTCCACTTTGCATGTAAATTTATAAGCAGCAAAGCCCTCATTCGCCTCCCACCGCCTCCCATTCACTTCATCTAGTGTTTGGTGTTGTTTATGAAACACACCCAGGCGAAAAATGAGCGTTTCGAGTTGTGCTTACAATTTTTTTTTTTGTTCACCATTAGTTTTCTCTCATCTTTTTTTTTTTTGGTTTGCACTTCACAATAGCAACAGTAACAGGAGCAAGAGGAAGGCTGGAGCTGGTGCTAGTTCTAGTGGTAGAGCAAGAGCCACACGTAAATCTGGCAGCAGCTGACATGTACAGCATTTTGCTTGTTATGCCTCTCAACAGCAGTGCATAGCTCAAAACTTGCATGGACCAGAGGGTCCAAGAGTCGGAGAGGCCAGGGCAAGGGCATGGCAAGGCGAGCAGAGCAAAGCAGAGCAGTGCCCAAGGTATTGAAATATTAATGCTAATGGCTAGAAGGAAACATTTGCTGATTGTGTTCGAGCTTCCAGTTTTGTATGCTGATGTGGTGCCCACGTTGCATTCCATTCCAATAAGTGAAACTGGCATCAGCAGCAGCAGCAAAAAATTCTAAAAGAAAAAAAAAAAATTGGAAATGTTAAGAATCGATAGTTGAGGAAAGTGTAAAGCAAATTTTGGTAGTAGCCATGTACCAACAGCTTGAGCATATACATAATTTCTTATGCATTCGCAAAATCAACTGCAAAACTTTGGCACTGATGGAAAAATAAAAGAGCAAAATATACAAAATATATAAATTGGTAAGCCCTATATGATAAAACAGTCAAGATCAAGCTGAAGCTGAAACTGAAGATGTTGCAGATGCTTTCAGCATTTGATTTATGTATATTTTCCTTTCAATACAATTAAATATTAAGCATGCACAGATGTGCAAATAAACCAAGTTTTGTGTTCATATCAGCTTGGCTTTTTAGCTAGAAGAGAAGGTATCTTAATTGCCGCCAACTGACCAACCATACACTGTCACTTGTTGGAACTTTTTACTTGCCACATATATATATATATATATATATCACAAACATGTAGGTCAGACTGCTCGGTCGCGTTTCCAAATGAAAAGTCGAATGAAGTAAGTAAGTGGGAAGCAGGTGCAGCATATCTGCAGGCAAGTTGCTTCGAATAAAGTCGTAAAGTTGAGATTACTTGAGTGCGGCGACTGTCACCTGGTGAAATTCTAAAATGTTGTAGCCATGTGCTTTTCAGTTTTCAGTTTTATGTGCGAGCACATCACGTAATTGAATCTTGATGAATTTTCTTTTATTACATAGTTGTTAAAAATTCAAAAGCAGCCGCCCTACTGCAAGCATTTTGCATAATTTTACAACTGGACTGTAAATTTGTCATCAACAAACAAAAAAAATGAAAAGAAAAGAAAAGAAACTACCACACACACACACACACACACACATAAAAGACATCAGCTGGATATATCCTGCACCCTGCGGTCTGAGAGGTGGCACATTAATGTGCGCGTCAAAGTTTATCCTCTGGACTGCAGGAAACCTTTGCCAGCTGTGCTGCGTGGATGAAGTCATGTGTAATGTGAAAATGCGCTGCTCAGTTGTCACTGCTGCTTCACTCAATGCACCTTGAAAGAAGATGTAAGTTTTCTTATTTTTTTTTCTTTTTTTTTTATTCTGCTCAAGCTCAAAATCTTGGCTTAATTTTTAATGAGCTTTTTGTGCAAAACGAGCAGCTATTGCAATTAAAATGACAGCCAAAAGTTTACGTAATTAGCCGTGGCATAAGTTTTGTCCTAAAGTATGCGTAGTTCAACCTTTTTTTAGCTTTAATACAACTATTTATTTAATATATCATCGGGCGTTTCGAATTTGAGGGCTTAATTAAAAACTTTGGCCAAAAGTGACAGCAAACATCAGCAAGTGTTTATTTTACCCTTGACTATTCGCTAGTACAATCTAGCCAAAGACGACTTTGGAACTCTGGCGATGAGACTTGTAGTCACTATATGTGTTGTAATGCCTTAAAAGTTTACGGCGCTATGGATAAAGTTTGAAGATTTTGCTAATTAACCAAGTTTAGTGAACTCTGACAGCGAAGCCTCATTCAATTTGAAATAAAATTTTACGGAAGAAGCGTTCACACAGCGAAATCGAATAGATAAAAATTTCAAATTGAGCTGCCACCTGCGTAGAGCGTATTTGATGAATATAAAATAATAATAATAATTGTTATTAATTATGTTATTTTTTGCGTTAAGTAAAAACAAAATAAAAACACTACAAATCCATTCAAATTATTTGTGCTGTTTATTTTTGGCTGATGCAGCTGAAAGCTTGAACTTTAATTAGTGAGGAGAAAACAAGTAACTATCGCATGTAGTAGTCGTTTTGCTTCGTATAAAAAATATCGATATGTCGAGTAATGAACGCGTGAGCGAGTCATTGAGGAGAAAATGAGTAACTATCGCAAGTAATTATCGTTTTGCTTCGTGTAATAATATATCAATCGGTTGAACGAGTCATTGAGAAGAAAACAAGAAAATATCGCAATAATCAATATAATTCTTGTAATATGTCAAGTTATCTACGCAATCCTTAAGCTGTTTCAAAACTTCTTGCAATTCTGATAATGGTTTTATATAATTTTTAATAATAAGATCAATAAAATATAATGCATACAAAAACATTTTTTTTTTTAAATATACACAATATTAATCTACAAATTGTATTTTTCGCATCATGCACAATGTTAAGCATATTTAAAATTGGTGTTTAAAATATAATTATTTACAAATGGCATACTTTAATGCTATCCCATTTCGTTCCAGCAGTGCGTAATTTATGTAAACGATAATTTTTTACGCAGTAATAAATTACTTATATCGCGATTAATACCAGCACTTTCATTTATGTGTATGTGTATTTAAAACAATTATATTATGTATGTGCATGAACATGTAAATACAATATGTATTAATGTAATGTATGTATAGTTTGCGTTAATTACACTTGCTAGTTAATAGTGAAACTTAATCAATTATCAAAATTGATTTAACACCGTCTATTAATTTAATAAAATGTAGACCACGTGCACATTTTGATAGAGTTTCATGGCGAAACGTTACAAGGCGATGATGATAATGTTATGTATATGGGGATATGGTGTACTTATTTCTGCTGATGCACATCAATCATAAATAAAGAAAAAAGAGAGGAGAACCTACATTAGAGCCAGCCATCAGTGGGATATATCATCAGTGAGGTCAATCGATTTAACGGCACATTTAACCCAAGTTATTGGCCAGTTAATGCTCCACACAAAGCGATACGTAACGATGCGCTGTATGCGGTAGAGGAGAATACTTCTGATATCCAATAATTATGCAGCTCAGCGTGAGTGAAGCGAAAGACCTCAATTAAAACCACGTAATTAGGTGGCTAATTAGCAAGTGTTTGACATAAGGATTGTTATAACACACGAGATTGCTAATGGCAATATTCTTTTTAATTATAAACCACAGACTGATTAGCTGAATACGCTGAATACTCTGAATACTCTGAATACCCTGTTTAATTGAGCTGCTCTCATTAGATTTCCTCTACTGCAGACATTCCAATATTCAAACTTTAAACTTTAAATTTGTCATTGCAGCTGGAAAACTATCACAATTTTTCCCTTTTTTTGTAATATGCATATACATTTTGTAATTAATACACATGTTGCACTTGTTGATGCCCTTTGGCAGACAGTCATTATCCGCAGATGTTGCCAACGTGGCGTTTATAAGGGCTTAACATGGTCATAAAATTTGCTACCTTTTACTTTACACTTTACACAGCTGCAGAGCAGAGTAATACCAATTGCATTGCTTGACATTTTCAGCCAGAGTATTTTAATCTGACGCAATGTTTTTACAGTCAAGAGATGCCATAATTAAAGTGCATGCATACAGACGAAGTCAAGATACCATAATATTATAGTACACATAATATTTCAACCCAGCTAAGATAAGAAACCAACACTCGAGCAGATTGAAATGAAATTAAATACTCATTAGTCTAGTATCTATATTATTCTGGGAAAAACCTTTTGGGTTTACAATTAATTAAAGCCTTAAAAGAGCAGTGCGTACATGTTCATAGCCAATCAAAGCAAATGTAAAACTTTTAATGTCTAATTAAAATCATAGAAATGAGCAACATAACAAAAATTCGTAGCTTAAATCTTAGCTTTTCACATGGGATGTGGTACTAACAAATTGGGCTGTTTTTAACATCACCTTCATAACAATGGCTCCGACTTGGGACTTAGCACAGTTTTTACTTTCGTTCTTTTCCCTGGAAGGCGAACATACAAATAAAATTGATTTCTAAAGCTTTGAAAACGTGCAAATGGAAAGCGGAAAATCAGAAGAAGAAAAAGGCTTTTACCATTCAATAATGTTATTAGCCACAGCAATTTTGTTGAGCCTTTGTGCTAGCCGTCTTTTATACAATTGTTCATTATTTCTTTAGCCATTTACAAGGCACTTTAACTTGGGCATTTAATGCAGCCTTGCGAATGATTTTATTGTATAAGCCAAACCTATTTGAACAGTTATTAGATAAGTAAGAATTTGGTATATTATAATATGAAATGCGGATTTAACATAGAAAAATGAAAATGAAAGACTAAATTGTTAATATAATGTAAAGCTTGATCTATGCACTATATTTAACCTGTCATTGTTTACTCTGTCCACTTTTTATGCAATACAGTGTCATAAAGTGCGAGATAAACTCATTTTTCATTCTAGATTGCAATACCAGACTGTTCAGCATAGGCTGATAAATGGTCACGAGTTTTTTTTTTGTACCCTTATGCATGGCTCATCGGTATTTTATTGCACGCGCAGTGTACGCCTCATTGAAATGAAAGTATTGAAACAATACTACTGCAGCCAGTTGAAGTCAATAACAATGACAGTTATGAGTTTGAACGACCAACACTTCCACCTCGAATAGTACATCTGGAAGCTCTAGAAAACGCAAATAAAATCGTGATAGTGTCAATATTCCGTACACTATTACCTCAACGATTATTGCACCTCATTGAGCTTTATTCCTTTTGTCTGGATACGGTCTGAGCGAAACTGAAAGAGAAAGAAAGAGAAACTGAGATTTAAGTACTTTGGCTTTATATTGATATTACTATTGTCAGTAAGTAACCCAAGATAAACTTTGAAGCAATATGCGTTGCCTGCACAGACTAATGATAATTATTCGACAAAGTTATTCTAAAGACAGAAAAAGGTAACACAAAGAGGTCAATTTTTAAAGTATCTTGAGACAAGTATTCTGTGTTTTTTAATAATGGTCAGTCAGACATCGTTATAGCTACGTTTTGCTATAGTTTTCTCTTGTAACATAGATCCATTCATCTGGGATCAACTGTGCCATGGCATTGAGCTCATAGTCTTTAAGTTCGAATGACTCACAGAAATTGATTCGTGTTTGCGTTGAATGCCAATTTTATTGGCAAGGGCGGACGACCACAGTTATTGCGGTGATTGTGTTGCCACAGGGTGCGCATAGTCCGATGTGAGTGAGTGTGATGGTATTAAATATTTAAAGGGTTTTTTCTCTTTTGGTTCATCAATAAAATACCTGGTGAGTTCACCTCAAAATAAATATAAATAATGCAGTTTTATTTGCAAATAAAAATAGAAACAAAAAGAAACAAAGTTTGGCACAGTTTTGTTAGTGCACTATTTGAAAGTTATCCATTGCAAGTGTAAAACAATTTATAAGTCAATCAATGTTGCATCTCTCACTGCAAAGTTTTCGTTTATTTAACAAATTGCCTACTCCCCATTGCAAGTGAAACTTTTGGCATATTTCGAAAAGCCAACAGCAGCTGGAAAATGTTTTGGAGACTTTAAATTTATGTTGCAAACATTTTAATTTAATAAAAGCTATGTGTACACACATTGAATGCATTCAAGTTCATCTAGAGTTTTTCGAAAAACACCTATATTTAGACCAAACCTAAAGCCAAAGTTTTCGTAGAAAGAGAGAAATTCAACTTTTCGACCTTGCTACAAATTTGTTCACGCTTGCAAGCGTAATTCTGATTTGATTTTCTCACCTACTATCAAAGTTCCTGTAAAATGTTTGAAAATATAAATCTTGAAAAAAAAAAAAATTGGCATTGCTTCAAGCTGTTTTTAATTGAATATCGATTTTATTTTGCAACAATCGCAGCTTCACTTTTCTATTTGCAGTTTTGGCGATAGCATGACGGTCAAGCAATGTTTTCTAATTCAATTTCAGCAAAACATTTCGCTTTTGAAATATTGCCTTCGTTTTCTTGTTTTTTATGTACGTGTTCTCTCTGTAGCCTGGAGATTCAGCCACATTGGACACACCAGTAAAAGAAAAACCACAGAGTGAAAACCTTGCCTGCTCCTGGTGTTATGATTATTGTTGTGAGTTTTAGCCACAATACCGCAGAGTAAAGCGAAACGAACTAGTTCAGCTCGGTTTAAAGAGAAGAAGAAAAAATATGTTTCATTTGCAAGTTGAAACTGTAATAAAACAAACTGAAATTTACTGCAAAACTTTTAAATAAATGACAAAAGCATTTATTTATAATTTAATTTTCATTTAACAAGAGTTCAGAAGAGTTTTAATGAATAAACAAATTTATTTATTCACTGTTATTTGCTAAGCAGTCTGTATTAGAAAAAATACTATTCTGTACCGAAAATAATAAAGCTAGAGTCATCAGAATTCCATCAGAACTGTTTGGTATTTTGATTTTATTAATATCATAAAGTTTAACTGACATATATTTTGAAATTTATTTGGGTTTGTTGGATTGAGAGCCTCCGGAAATAATAAATGAGAGCAAGTCTAATCTATATGGTATTGTTACCATCTTCAAGCCAACAAATATAGGTAAACTCGCTTAACACCGATTATCGATATCGAAAATAATGTATATTGCCACGAAAATACTATACTGTTCTCAAAATACTATACAGTATCGAAAATACTAAACGGTCTCTACTGTCGGGCACCATCCCCAGATATTTTTAATGTTGAACTTGGAATTAGCGCAATCAATTTGTAAATTTCTTTTATTGTTTTCCTTTTTGGCCAAAGGCATTTTATGTGTTCTTATGGGTATATTAATGCAAATTCAATGTTTCCTCCGCTTCTGCTGCTCATTATTTTGTGCACAAATTATGGTTACTTTTATTGAAATTTCGTATAAATTTATGTGAAGTACATTTGCATGTCTACTCGCAATAGAAGAGAAAGAAACACATTAATTCGATTTGGTGTTCTGGTCATGTCTGGAAGCTGTTAACCAATATTTGTTTACGCAGAAAAAGCCGTCGTCTGCCGTCTAAATTTGTGTCTAGACCAGCGCCAACTCACAATCGTAATCCTATTGATCTTTGTGGAAAATTAATCTGCGTTTTTAAACGCTATTCGATAATAATTTCTCTGGCAAAGTGTAAGCTCTATAATATTTAGACAATATTTGAAACTCATTTATCAGAATTGAATGAAATTTAAAATGTTTTCTATCCATTTGCACTCATAAATAACGTATTGGGTTTTGAAACAGAATTTAAGAAATTAATTCGCAATCAACTGGTTGCGCTAAACAAAAGCGTTTACCATCACGTAAATAGAACAGAACGTGATGCCTTAAATGCAGCAACATGGACGTGCCACGATGGGGCAACATGATTCCCTTGTGTCCTCAGTCTTTGTCTACTAACACACACTCGCAAAAAACATTCTATAGAAGCAATTTCAAAGTCATTAAGACAACAGAGTTAAGGTATAGAAGAGGTCGTTTTGATGCCACATTAAATCTATTTGTGTGTCTTGCCACAAAGCCATCATTCATTTTGGGCACACCACGCACGTACGTAGGAACTCAAACCCCCACAAACAATGTGCCACACTCTCCTACGTACAACAGGGCTCCAGCTGCAGAAAAAAAATAATTGAAATCACCTGCTAAATGTCAAAAATGTAAATTGCATTTTAATATATGTCTGCCATAAAACAAAAAATGTTTAAAAACAAAATACAGCCGGCTTTGATATATGGCATGGCATTAGCCAGAATAATACTCATAATCGAATCCGTTTGCAGAATCACTTAAGAGATTAGAATATTATCGAAATGGTTTCAATTAATATGCATGTAGTCAAAATATATTTTATGAAAATAAATATTCGATTTGTTTTAATGTTATATGTATATGCCAAATATTTAGCGATAATCAAATAAAAATTGCAATTTCAAAAAATTTATCGATCGAAAGTACAACCCAGCTAAACATCGTATAAGAAACCGATAACAAAAAACGATAACCAAAACAATAAGCTCTTGCTTGTACAAGTCAAGGTATCAAAGATTTGTTACATTCTTCATACTTAAAGCAGCTTATTGGCTTTAAATTGAAATGTAATGTTTTATTATTTGTTATTAGTTATTAGGATTATTTATTATTATTATTATTTATTATTATTATTATTTATTATTATTATTTTTTATTATTATTATTATTTATTAATATTATTTATTATTGTTTACTATCACAATTAATATAATTTTTCATTATTTATTCAAAATTTGTCCTGCATTTCGCATATCTTAAGGTAAGTAAAGTTGATTTTCTCTAAACAGACATTATTTTTATGGGGGACTACCATAAACAGCAATCATAATTGTTCAGTAGCAACATACATACATACAATGTTGTCACAACAATAAAAAGCCGGAATAACAACGACAATTTATATAAAAATAAAAAAAATTCACATAAAAATGTGACACATGTCGACAGTTCGCAGAATTTCTCTCATTTGAAACTTGTTGTATTTGTTTGCGTCTCATTTGTAAATATTTAATGCCTCGTAAAAAATGGTATTTTATGTTTGTTTCTATTATTATTATTTCTGAAATTTTCCTTATTTTTCTTTTTTTATTCTGCGTTTCTTTAGAGATTCAATCTTTGCTGCATTTTAATCGAGCATATAAATGATAAATAAATATTTAAAAATTTAATTTATGCTCTGCAGTCAGGGCAAACATTAAGTAAATATTTGAAATTACTAAAAAAAAAACATTTGAGTTTAAGTTATACAATATACGTTCGGTACGAAAGCAAACTGAAAGGGAGGAGAGATAAAGTGCCTGAGATAAGCAAGGTTTCTGTAATATGAATTATAAGAGCTCATTGAAATTTCTCCTTTTGGTAACTTGAACACAACACAATTCCATGTAGTCGACGATTGTTAGCAGATCCTTAAGCACATCCCGTCTGACACTCAGGAAAAGCTACAGATTGTCAAGTGGCTATTATTGAAATGTCACTTACGCATTTGTTTATGTGTCTCAAGGGTCGTGTGTATCAAAACCTAACGACAATATAAGAATTGTACAGACATCACTCACTCAAAGAGCATATTTGATATGAATGTTGACTTACAGGCAAAAATTCGGTTAATACAACTTGTTAGACAGACAAAGACACCGAAAAAATAAAGAGAGAACGAGAAAAAATCAAATAATCGCTCTGCCAACTGGTAGTTATCCATAAGAAACGTTGCTTGAATAAGAACCGTATTGCATCGCATTGTAACTGGCAGTACAATCGGAATCAGGCATGTGGGCCTGCATGCAGGCCTTGACAGCTGCACATTTCGGTGCCATTGCAAATATGCAAATACAGTGAAAGGCGGCCAAATCAAAAGTAAACAGAAGCATGCACACACAGACAAAACTCACACAGGCGAACACATACTCACACACGCAAACATACACATGTGTAGACGTAGTCATATGTAAAGAGTTTTGTAGAATATTTTTTTGTTGACCGCAAAATCAACGAAGTTTTTTTTTTACCATTTCATTCGCATCACTTGGCTTTGTTTTTGATTGTTTGCTGGGTGCCTTTTTCCTAGTGGTACTATAAGGCTGAATAAAGGAGATGATCCCTTTCAATAAGTTTTCAGCAAAATAAAAGATTATGCTTGTAATCAACAATTTCATATTCAATACACTAAAAATCTATACGGTTAATGAATTTGAATGCTCGTTTCTAGCATGTAAAACAATTGTTAAGTTAAAGGCAATTCCTTATTGCTTTTAACAGAAATATCACAAAATGAGTGCTCTAGGATAGGTAAGTTATAATACAAGACTGATCCTACAATGACTGAGTCTCATCGCCTAATAACTATAATTGTAGAGTACACATATTTGGAAATGATTATTGTGCATATTTTAGACTAATAACTTTGATTTGACCGCGTGTGGAAAATGGTGAAAAACGGAGAAAGTCCAACACATCTTAGACCAAGGAATAGCTGAATATGAAGAAGTGTCCCATCGGAAAGAGCTCCAAGGTTTGATCTATATCGGCTATCTGGAAAAATGCAAAACGATTATTTGAATGAATAAGATCATCGAAAGAAAACACTATACGTTGTGTCAAACCAAATAAAAGACTGTATTAAAAATTGTTTTTTCGTTTTTCCACTAAGTTATTGTCAGGTTACCCCCGTCCAAATGGGAAGAACCACCGTCAACAATCCAGCTATATTATGAAATATGACACAGGTGGAGCATATAATTTCAAATTATTTCATTTGGACAATCGTTACCATAACGATAAGCTGAACAGCCAGCGTAATG
Source organism: Sphaerogastrella javana (assembly GCA_037040025.1). Taxonomy (NCBI): domain Eukaryota; kingdom Metazoa; phylum Arthropoda; class Insecta; order Diptera; family Drosophilidae; genus Sphaerogastrella; species Sphaerogastrella javana. The sequence continues at coordinate 18,380 of JBANCZ010000242.1, read as the reverse complement.
AATTTTGATGCGGTACACATATAAATGTATGTATATAAATATATGCATATATTTTGTGATTGAATGCTGTATACACACATACTTATATTGGTTTGCTGCTGTGGGATTTCTTTGTTGTGGGCAGGGCTCTTTATTGTTCTTGTATGAATATTACAAATATTAAAAACGGATTCTATAGGTTGCCATAACAACAAAACCCCGAGCTTCACTTCAATCTGTTTATGTATTACACACCGTGGACATTTCAATTGTGATTAAACCGTCAACTAAAAGCTCAATGAGCACATGGAATTCATATTCTATTGACTGATGTCCAATACAAATTCAAAATTCTTATGCTCACAGTGCACACTGATTTCTCGCGTTTTAATATTAATATTATATCTTAGAGCGATTACTGATGCTGTGAATCTGTTGACGTATTTTATATGGAAACATCTCAGATAGTTTTATGTATAAATTTTGATTATGATCTCAGGATCTACGGCAAGTAGGCGTACATAAAACTGATACTTATGTATATGAAGATATGAAGGATAACAAAATGTACTGGCAAATGCAAAACACTCTAAACCTTCTAGATTTTTTTTGTTGCGCCATGACTTAAATGGCATAGCGATTAGGGGCTTTCCCATTGTTTTACACACAATATCCTTGTGTAAATATATTCCCCACGTGCCCAACATATCGTATACACAACGTCATATCCTGCTGTGTGTTCCGAGGGCTTCCCATTTGATATAGGTGTGAGGTACCCAGTTATTAGCATATTCTCAACATGCTGTGCTACTTAATGATGCAGAAATGTAAAAAAAGCCATGAATGAAGCCAAAATCCCGAATCCCTGCCAGTTTTAGCCATTGATTATGCGTATGTCGCGCATCCGACGACGTAGGATACAGCGGGTGGCTTACTTTGAATTTATTTGGCAGTATCGTGACACTGCGCTTTGCTTTACTTTGTTTTGTTTTTATCTGATTTTCTTGACGAAATGTGAATGTGTACGTATCCAAGTAATATTCCGTAATTTATTCATGTCGAAAACGTGTAGTTCTATAAAAAAAAAACTGAACTATTTTCGTTATGCGTTCTTTTTTTGTTATATTAGTTGTGAATACTTTTGAGCAGCTTCTCTTTCACTAGATTCTATAGTTCAGTTTAACAACAAATACCCTATTCCACTAATTAATATTAATTCAAATTATTTGAATTAATGCCCTTGCCTCCTAGCTTAATCTTCTACATTCTTTTAAATGAATAAATTGATACAAATAAGCGACGCAATCTTCTGGGTTCAAGTACGACATGAAAGGAGCAACCTCATTATGCTGTCATTCAACAAATGAGCACAAGGTGTTCCCGCATTAAAACTGACACTCAAAATTACTGTGCTAAAAGGATTAAAACATTCAGCAAACCAGCTGTAAATTCCCGAGCTGTGTAATATGCGTATCAACTTCACACATACCATATTAAAACCAGCAGGTATAACTTCTCATACCTCATAACCAGTATACGGCTGTACTACTCGTACTCTACATTTAGAAAGGGTTCACCTCGAAAATGAGCGGCAACCGCTTAACGAGCTTCCTGGATTTTTGCGGCTTTAAGGAAAGCACTGGATTTCCAAAGGATGTAGTACCTTCTACGTATAGACTGCCTTGCCATGTAGAAGCGTTGATTTATGCAAACAAGCAACAACAAGATGAGCACAACTTAACACCTCTGGAGCTAAAAATCTGCTAATGGAAATACCAAACTAAGGCTGATACTCTGTTGAGTGCCACCAGAGGGCGAGACATTGGGTGAATGAAAGAGAGAAGTCATGGAGAACGACAGACATCAGGCAACAAAATTAACAGTGTGGTATTTCATATGTCATTGACTTCATAAAAAAATATTTAAAATATTAAAATTTAAATACTTTGTAATGTTTAAAACAAATCGTTTACAATTTATCTATAATTTTAATAGTTAGTCCCTTTTCTATAAATGTAAATAATGTCACAGGTTATCTGTCTTATTTGTCAGAGGCATTCAACTTTAAATAACTACCCCATGACTATTCGTACATCATTTCCTCTTAGCTGTCTCAGGCGTTAAAATTAATGTCAGTAGCAACAGTTTCTCTATTGTCTGATTGTTTTGACATTTTGTTTTAGAGCTGTCAGTCCAGTTTGTCTGTCAGTTGCAGCATAACTCAAGTGGGGTCTAACAATAGAGCTCTATTCTATCAGTCCCAGAGCTGTTGACTGACGCTGGACATTGACAAAACACAAGAAATGACAAAAGTTTCGCAAACCATATCCCATAGAGTTCTTTGCTCTATAAAAATGCAGTCAGTAAAAAGAAAAGGCCAATTGATATGGCAACAGGCCCTATTTATATACAATACATATGTATGTATGTATATATGTATAGTAAACTAGTTGTGAGGCAAGGCTAACGAAAGGTCATTAGATAAATGTGCCTGGGCTCTAGTAACGATGGCTAAGAAATTATACCGACAGTAGGCCATAAAACGCATGAATGCACAACGAGTGAAATTCAAACAGAACGCGTTTGAATGAATGCATCAAGAAGTGGTGCACTGGGCCAACGACTGAATGCCTAAACAGATGGCTGAGTAAACAAGTGCACACAGCACAAAATGCACTAAACACTCAAAGTCTCAAACCAGAGGAACTTCGACCTGGAGAAAAGCCCTTGGCCTATAAGGAATTTTGTATTTGTGCAACAAAATGAAATTGTTTCTAAATAACCATATCATTATAATGAAATTTCATTAAATTAAACTATTAGTCCTTTAAGATCCCAGAGCTTTAAAATCATCTTTTGTTATAGTACAACATTTATTACACAGCTGTTGGCCATTGTTTTGCAGTAGTTGTTGAGGCTTAAACGAATTGCTGTAAATGCTCGAAGCTCTATGCTGTTGTCACTGCGAATGCTTCTGTTGATTTTTACTGTTTAGAGCTGTTTCCTGCTGTTTAGCCTGTGGCGCTTAAACAATGGTTAAATGTTCTACCAGTCTATCTCTCTCTCTCTTTCTCTCTCTCCCTTGCCGCTTGTCAGTCTGGGCTACCCTTTTGTATGGTATCTGTGTGTTTTGCTTATTTTTTTTCTATATATGCCAAGTTGTCAGGCGACGAGGCTGCAGTTTTTTAATTCATCTGTGGGGAATGACGCCCTGCACGCATTGTTGCACGACAGAATGAACAGGATACGGTAGCAGGATATTGCGACATTTGAGTAAATACCCAACACACGTCAATGACTTTTTGCACATAATTATGAATACTAACGGGTTGTATGCATTGAGTACACGCTACACCTATTCGGATTACTCACTTTTAAATAAAGCCATAATTGTTACTAAAACATTTTTTGAAGCACGCATTAAAAAACCTCATAATAGCAATTCTAATTTTACTACACTTAATTCTCAATGTTACAAATTTCTTGAAATATTTTTAATATATGCTAACGAATTTCATCAGGCATCTTAACACTGCAGCTTTCCCCACTTTCCCTTATGAAAAACCACCATGCGCTTGTCAACAAGTGTTTCTTGTTCGCAAAGTTTTCCTTAATTATGCAAAACCGACGGGGAACCTTTGCCTATTGTCTTATAGCGGTTGGATATTTTAAGAATGGGTGTGGAGCACAATTACAGTTGCTAAGTTCAGTTCTTTCGGGTGAGGTATAAAATTGATTATAAATAGAATGGTTAAGTTGTATGTAGGCAAGGTTCTTGTACTACGTATACAATTAAATTAATCAAATCGATAACAGAATAACTTTAAACACTTGTACATTTCCTTTAATAAGAATTGTGTATATGTATAGGCAATATGACTATAAAATTTCTCTACGTGCATTCCGCATTTTATATTATAATTTTCGCGCAAATTTTCGGTCGGCTTGCACGTAGTTTGCCTATAAAATTCCTGTCACTATAACTTAGGCATTTATTTTCTGACATTTATTTTAGATATCTATGTTTAAGCACGCACCGTCCATCTATTTGTTACTTTAACTACTTTTCAAATTTCATTTGTTTCATCTTTATAAAAATAAGTAGCGCTTTTTGTTATTTAAAAACTTTATACTATCCCATATTGCATGCTCTTGGCATTTACACTCTGTTTCATTCTCATACGTTCCTTCTTTCCGCTAAGCCCTAAGCTCACTTTAAACTTTTTACTGTTCAGTCGCATTGGAACGAACTGGAATGAAGATCTTATAGATGAACAGAAGCACAATAAAGTGTATTCCATTTTTTAATTTTCAGTATATTTATAATATAATTAATATTAAATAATCAATATTAATATTAGAATTCGCTCAATAAAACATAATAAATGGCAATCGATAAACACTCGTTTAATATGTCAAAATGATCGATAACATAGTTTTGAGAATGGCGACGATAAATCGAATATTTCGCTCTATAGTATGATTTGCACACTGCGAAAATATATAAAAGAAACTAAAACACGATAAACAAAATAATTATCACCCATATTTCATTTGATATATAAAAGAATATTTTCGGCGGTTTATGTCATTAAATATATTGAATATTTACTTAGCAGGTGCGATGTTCAAGCACAGAGATTATTCTACAGACACGTATGAAAGCCATCAGATGTGGGCGTATTTTTGTATACATATAGCCAAACAATACTTTTTCTTAAACAATATTAAATACAAATTTAAATCAATAATGCGAGCGTAATACACAAGTCCAAATCCCCAAAGTCCCTTTGCTTTTGCATTGAAAACAATAATATTAAAAATATATTATTGGGTTTAGCAACAGTTGCTTATAATGAACTTTTAAAGCATAAATTAGAATTTCTTGTACAGGTGAGAATACACCTGTTACGTACGTGTGTACACATGAAATTTGTGCCGCACCTGGCACAAGCAGTAGGTAGCTGTAAATAAGCATCAAATCAAATTTGCACAGCCTACGTGTGAATTTCTGCGGTGCTCCAGGCGTTTGATATAGATTTCATTTCGGGGCTGGTTGTCAGCTTGTTGTGATGCTCCCGAAATTTGCTTACCACTCACTGCCAAGATTTTTTTTCCAATCAACGCCTGCTCAAAAAGCAATCGTAGGTTGGCTAAGCAATTGATGCAACTGCTCTTTTGATCTGTTTAACATTTATTTGAACTGACAGCAGAAGCTCAACTCAATATCAGTAACCCAAATTGGCAACTTAAATTCAATCTACGGTGTTTTTTTGGCTTTAAGATGAGGGCTCGTATTGGAAGCGCATGTAAATAGCTTACGACAAGGGATTCCTTTTGGTTTTGATATGGGAATGTCATAATTATATTTCATAGGCCAGTTGGTTCAGCACATCATTAGTTATATTTGAATATTTCATTTCGAAATCCTTTGGAATGTGCATGTCTTCATCACAGAGACCAATACTCCGGAGCTGATGTGTTAATCCAGATTCAATTTCATAGTATGCATACCTGGCAATTTTGACAACAACACGTTGTGCATACATTCAATTAATCAAACAAGGAGATTGCAAAAATTTCAATTATTTACGACCAAGCCTCAAAAGCAGACAAATTCACGAAATTCATGAAAATAATACCTACACAAAAAAAAAAGGGGGAGAGCAATTGATTAACGAAAGTTATAACCATATAATATATGTATATAAATGCTTTCCAAAATTTGCTCATTGTTTTTAATGAAGCGATACTTAAAGTCTAGCAATGTAATTTATTAAATTTCAACTGCCACTTGGTAAACAGAAATGTAATAAATATTCCATTAAATTCCCTAATGCAATTGCACAAAAACAAACGCAGTCACAGTGCGGACAGTAAAGAGCCTTAAGAGTAAAATTGCGGGATCGACAAACGTATGTAGGTATATACATACGTATGTATATATACATGTATATCTGGCAGCCACTGTGCCATACAATCTGACCCACCAGGTTGGCCAGCGGTCGTGTTTGTCTCTCGAGCGTTGATAGTTACGATTTATGGTTGCCTTGTAGCAGACAACAGGAAACACGTACTGAAAATTTTAACTCTACTCATTCTTTATATAATATTTTTTACTCAATACGAATCAATACAGCGTTCATTCTGTCTTATATAAATATGTATAGTGTATTAACGGAAATTACTATACCAGGGAAATAAATTAAATTTACCCTTTTTATGATAACCAACACAATATAATGTTCATTTTATTAAAAAATTCTTGAGATAGCAAACAGAAACCAAAATGCTGCTGTAGATCTAAAAGAGGAAACGATAAACTGTGTATAATTTTCTGCTTAAGTACCTGGGTCATGTTTTCAGGCTTGTTATGTCAGAGAAAAAAAAAACCATAGAGAATGCCTCGGAGGCAGCTTATAAAAATCCGCTTACAGCAGAGAGAATGCCGACAAGAAAACAGCGGAAAAAAATAGAGGGAAACACAAAACAAGAACACAAGAAAAAACTAAATTCCTACAACAAAGTAAATAGCTCCTAAGAATTGAAAAAATGGAGTAGTAGCTTGCGTTTAGTGTTAAGCTTGTTGGTTTCATACAGTCAATTACAGTCAGTCTAAGTTAGCTGATTGTCTATTAAACTCTCGGTTTTAAAGTTAAGAACCTTCCTTTGTTAAGTAATTCATTCCACTAATATTCCAAACGGCTAAACACAAACTTCATCCTTTAACTAATAAAATATACAACTTATAGAACAGATTTTACATTAAAAATACACAATCTAAAAATCGTATAATCAATTAAAATATTTCCATGATCACATTCTGTATACATTAAATTCATTCGCAATGAATTTTATACAAACTGCACGGTATAAAGAAATACCCAGACCGTTTAAATAATCGATTAGTGTCAATAAAAAAATTCCTGTTTTTATGTTTCAATTGAGCTCAAAATAAATTTCGCACATAATTAATTATTTTTTTCATTCTGTGGTTAATTGAATTAAAACAGTATATTTCGATTGCAAACAGAGTTTTTATATGTACAAATATAATATCGATTGATTCAATTGCGTTTTGTTTAACTTTTAGTGAAATGCTTTAAAGCATTTTGCTTAATAGAAAATATAATCATATGGGCCTGCAAACGCTACAGATTTAGATAGAGATGCTCTACATTGGTTTCATTAGTGGGGCTCTTAAAGAAATCCCTTTAAATGGTTGCGGTTTCTTTTGCCAAAGACAATCCGCATCAGTTTTAATCAAATTAACGCTAATCCCCGGATTTGTTTACAACAAATTAATTATTTTTGCACTCTGTTCGTTCTGTTTTGCTCTCTTTATGTGTTTTTCCTGTTGTGTGGTTTTAGCACTTGGCTCCGTTTCAAACTTAAGCTACAACATGTGCCAAAGGCGTTTCAATTGAGCTACTCTTGGGCTCTGCGCTACAACGTATACCTACATATACGCGGAAATATGTTAAATTTGGGACCTTATTTTGACAAAGTAGCACTTGAAATTTTTAAATTTTCATAACAGATGCGTAGCTGGACAGCAGGAAGGAAAACAAATTCTATCAATCTATGCATATTGGGTCCTTTGCACGATTGACTGGGCAAGAAGAATATCATCAAATTTGACAGATTTTGCGCCATTTCAATGAAATTACGAATATTGTCTACACTTTTATGCCCCAAAGAACACAGAAAATCAATCAAGTATATTGGAAAATGTTTAGTTCTCCTTCTGAGCCCAGTGAGTAAATTTCAAGTATGTATTGTACTTTCTCTAAGTCTATAAGTACGACCCGTTTGGTTAATGTTTCGTTCAATACCTTTAAAAAAATCTAAAAGAAATATTTATTTTTTTTGGCAGAATTCTTAAACACATAAACCTCTACTGGGGCAATTTTTAAATATTTCGTTTCAGACTACAAGTACTTGTTAGTTTCGTCAAAGTTAAATGTTTCCTTTCAGCCAGCAAATTACTTTAATTCACAAGCGAAAGTTTATAAGTGCCTTCATAAAAGTTGCAGTAACTAGTCTAAAGTTGAGAGCATCTACAATTTTTTACACTACCTACTACACATATAACTAATACACCATATGGTGGTACGTAAGCAATGACATTGAGAGCCATCCCAAAAGTTTTGTGGAAATTGTACAAAATTTAATGAGTAACAATTTAGGTAATTTAACTACAACTGTTGATTTAGACCCTTTCAAGTTAAAGCTAGTCAACTGGCAAATGTACGTTCCATTTTTCGATTAACAATTGGAGTTAAGGCGATTTGAAAGGTATTTTCAATTAGCAACACTACGGGCAGCAGGCCACAATAATAGCTCATAATAAGCTGATAAATTGCCGAATATAAACGCTACAAATGAAACGCATGTGAATGAAAGGCACGTAGCTGCAGAGACGTTCTGTGCGAGTGCGTGACTTTACCTGGCATCAGGTAATTCATTCCACGATGTTTGTGTTTGTGTGGACAAACACAACAGGCGTTAAATAGGCGGGCCAACTCGCATAACTGGGCTAAAGTGTCGCGTAATTTATTTGCCACCTCTGACAAATGGGCTAATAAATACGTTTGTGTTTGACTTAAGCATTTGAAAAGTTTCCTTTGACAAGCTGGAGTAGTGCGGTCTCGTGCTAGAGAGATTGTTTTCTTGTTAACATGGATTTATAAGAGCTTCACTTAACGCTGGTAAACCATTGTTCAAAATGGGGCACATTGGATACCTTAAATATAAAAATTATTATATTAGATTATAGTTAGAATTTGTGTTTTTGTATTTGTATTTGTTTTCTTTTTAAATATCGATAAGCATAAATAGTAACACAATAAGAGCGCCAAAAAAAGTTTCCATTCAAATTATACTTTAATGGATTGTTCAGAAGCTCTGAACATTTACTGCTCCTGCTTACTCTACATTAGCATAATTTTACAAATTTTACAACTAGTCTGTATATTGTCATCGAGAAACTACACAGAATTGTCAACAGCTGTGTGACGAAAGTTTTGCTCTTTAACAAAGAAATCCTTTCACATCTGTTGTCGAAACTTAACATATCTATGGATAAGTGAATCTGCAAAGTATGGTTATTTAGTTGAAAAAGTTCTCCTGACATAGTATCAGTACATGTGATGGATGTTGAGTGAAACAAAAATTCAACACTTGTGTGACTTTATTGAATTTAATATTTAACTACAGAGTATGACTATATAATTAGATGGACTTCATAGGCAAAAAATTTGTGGGCGAAAATTCTTTCATTTGCAAATGAATCAGTTGAATCACAAAAAAATAACGTTTTTGCATTGTAAATTCAATTTAATAGCATGTGGAAACACAGAGGTAACAACTTCGAAAAGGAGCACCAATAAATAAGAACGAATACACCACCATGTCCAACGTAATCGGGTATTCCCACTTCACACTCCGCATTGCATCGTCGCATTGCAATTGAATTAATTAAATTTAAAATGTCTTTTTTACTCTGCGTTCTCTTATATGCAAATTTATTGGCTGTACGTACACGAATTGTAATAAAAATTTCCCCTTTTTTTTAAACTGCAAGGGGGATTAATTGCTTAAGGAGACCCTATAAAATTCGACTAACGAAGCTCCAATTGATAGCATTGCCCATGCACAGTTACAAATTACGGTGTCTTGAATTAAAATGAAATTTTAAGAGTATAAATGTGCGTTAAAAATACAAGTACATATATATAAAGTGGAAATAGTGATATAACTTTTGTTCCATAAACTAAATATAGATTTTCATTTCACGACTCAATATATTGTTTTGTCTGACAAAAATCTATTATATTATTCAATTAATTAACCCACAATAACCTTTCTCAAATATCCATAAGCAGGTCATGCACCCACGATCTCTAACAAACAAACACACACATACACTCTCATCTATCTCGCTCTCTGTCAAAAAGTTTTACAGGACAAAAGGGAAATACATACTCAAACATCGAACCCATATTATTCGAGTTTGAGCCGGGCCATGATTTTTGAGGCCTAAATCGTCGAATAACCGAAATCATGGGGCATTTAGTTTGAGTTTGACATTGCCTTCGCCATTGACATTGCCAAGGGATCAAATTGTATGACCGTATGGGGTTGGCTGACTGATGTGATGGCTCATAATCTCAGAGCCTGTATCCGGAATGGCCCAAACAACCTCACACATGTTTGCATTTAATCCACTTTTATTATAGCCTTGGGGCCTGCGACCCTCCCATCCGCAGTTATTATGTTGATTGTGTTGACACACGCTTGATTCCATTGTTTGTTGTTATGTGCTACTTCTATGTTGTTCGAGTTGGTTGCTTCATATTTAAGAGGCCTTTCGGTCGCTCTTACCTTAAGCCAAATTTATAAAATATATTTGATTCGATTTGCAGAAATAATTCAAGCTTGACTCGGCTTGACCAGCACGTGTTTCAAATCATGATTTGCATGTGCGTGGTGCACGCTAAAATCAATTGTAGGAGCTTAGCTAAATTGAAATCTAATTGATAATTTTATAAAAATGGATAACATAAAGTATTTCCTCAGAATTCCATCTCAACTTTTCACATTTCAAACAGCTGCCAAGTGGCGTCTCGGCTTGCGTGTCTCAATGGTTCAAAGTTTTGTGCTTAACTATTCGGGCAGACCTTTCAACTGGCAACAGTATGAAGACTTCTGAAGACTTTGTTTTGCCTTTTGTGCAAGGCTAAAAAGAAATGAACTTTTTGCTTATTGTTGTCAAAAGTGAAGTGAAACAAATTACAAGGGTTTCTGTTCGACAATGCCATATATTTAAATTCCATTTCTTTTTTGTGGTTGGTCATTGTGTGAGCAACATTTTTGACAGCTTTGCATTATGCCATTTCACACTATTGTTGAGAAATTTCACAATTGGGACCTCAGAGATGTTTGAACCGTGGCAAGGCAAATTTCTGTTCATTTAACTGCATGACAGAAACAAAAGAACACTAAAGACCTGCAAGTAATGCAAAATGGAAAGTTTTACAATATCACACTTGCTTTAATTTCGACTTGGAAAAGAACACGCTCATTCAAAATCATTTGTCGAACAATTTGTCAAATACGAGTTTACAAATAATTTAATTCGTAACTTCAATATATCAAAGTTGTGTTTTAGTTATATGCGTTTTCATTATCTTTAAAAGAAGTGCGGTGATTCTAATACTAAAGTCATAAATGATTTTACAGTTTATTTCCAAAGAGAGTTAACTTTTTTATATACTCAATTTCCTTATAATTCAGTTTTTACTAGCAAAGCGAATATAAATTTAATTAAATTTAATTTTATGAGCTTTTATGATTTACATTCATATTAATAGTAATGAAACACTACATTTTTTTGGTATTTGAAAGAAGCAGAGTCAATTTTATAGCTCATAAAAAAGAGGTTATTATATTCATTTTAATGGACTATAAAAAATGTTAATGCACATTGAAATGAAGGACTATTGGTCTATTGGAACCTTTTTTTTTAACTTAACGTAATTTTAAACAAAAAACAAAGCCCATAAATAAATCAATTTACAACGTATAGAATAGTAAATTGGTAACCAAATGCCACACTGTAGCAGAAATAAGAATATATATTCAGAGTGCCTCATCGGCTAGACGATCAGAGCATTCACTCATTCCGTTCCCACTTATTCTCATTTTCCATCAAACTTTCTTTTCACAACAAGTGATCTCTTATCTTCCTCCAATTTCATTTTTATACAATCTCCCTCATTACTACTCACATTTATACTTTTCGCAAACGATGTATATCTTAAGTTTCTACTCAGTCTCAATTCAATGGCGTATTAAAGAAAATCTCATAGACAAAATTGTTCAAAGGCTTAAATTCACAATTTGAATTAAACATTTTGTACACATACACAATATTTTTGCCAATTTGTTTGCCAAGCCATTAGTTATGCTCATTATAGAAGCACAAGCAAACATGGCAAGCTGGTTTGCTACAGCGAACTCTTCACTCTTGACTCTTAAGGACTAGACATTAATTTCGGTAAAAGGACTTGTAATTTTAAGTTAACCCTTATTAACCCATTTCTTAGGTACAGCGCACGTGTCGCCCACTCTTTATGACCGCAGCATATTAACGCTTTGTCGAGTTGGGCAGAGATTTGCATAATTAAAAGAGCCACATAACAACTATAACATTTCTCAAAGGCGGCCATAGGGCATACAAGTTCTACCTTCGTTTAAACATGGATAGCGTTTTTACTCGAAAGTATCCAAGTGGTGGCAAAAATTCGAAAAGTTTGGAACCATAACTAAAATTTATAAGTACATATATAAAAAACTTTTAAATAAATCTACTAACCACCTGCATTTTACAGCCGCCTTAAAGCATAATTTTAACTAGGTGATAAAGTTGGACATGTTTCAAATTCTATAGTATTTTTGTTTTATAATTATTAGACTCAATTACTCAAAATATACTACATAGGTATAACGTAATCTCGATTTGCATATTTTAGGAAGAGAAAAAATGTGACAATTTCCTTATGCTATTTCATTAGTTCTAGAATTTGCAGTGCATTTCCTGTACCAACATTTATTTGTACAAATTTATGCAGATGTGTTTGTCATGGAAACTTTTTTGTGATTTCTCAACGACTGCGCACTATATGAAGCGTGGCACCACAATGGAAGCAGCTGGAGAGCAGGTTTCATTCAAAATTGGCTTGACACATTATGATGAATGTAGAGAGCTGCATATAATTCCATATGCATTACTCTCCTTAACAAATCAACATATTAAATTTAATGTAAATATTTGAATTTTTACAAATTCAAACAGTTGTTGATGTTGTCACAATTTTGGAAGAGAAGCATTGTTATAACTCGTTCTAGAAATACAAAGAAAACAATGAAATGAGCGTGATTCTTGGTATAACATATAGATGAATAAGAGAAAAACAAAAGTTTACAAAGCGATTCAAAGAGGCTAGGTCGGATGATATTCTGCTTATTAGTGACTCCTTATAGAAATAACGTCAACATATTTTTGATATAAAATTAAAATGTAACTTCAACTTACTTCAACCGGATAAATGTTTATCTGCTGAACAACATAGCGAATATGACACAACGTAGGTGTAAGGCTAACGTGTGAGGGTGAGATATCGTGTTATTAACATATTCACGACATGCTCAGCTACTTAATGATGCAGAAATGTAAAAACGAAGCTTTAAATGAAGCCGAAATCCAGAATCCGTGCCAGTTTCATTCAATGATTATGCTTATGAGCGCATGTGGAGTCGCACAGCTGACTCAGGATTTGGCAGAGGGCTTACATTGAATTTTGTTCGTATCGTGACACTGCGCTTTGGTCTTATCAGATATGCTTGACGTATGAAAGTGTGCACATCCCAGTTATATTTAGTAATTTATTCATGTCAAAAACGTGCGCAGAGAGATCTATACAGAGAACCAATGAAACCACAAACCAATACTAAATCGAGCGATTCAGCAACACAGCTGGCACAGATTTGTTATACTTTTTTTTCCACTTTTGTTGTGTTGTAAAAGAGCATAGTTTTTGTTTTTCGTTTCATTTTCATTACAATATGGCAGCGCTCAAATGGAAAAACATTCCGTGGCATGAGCATAAAAAACCCAATCACGTTCCATCAGCTGTGAAGCCAAGAGCTATCCATGTTTTCTCAATTATAATGTGTGCATGTCTGTCGTACATGGAGGGTAAAGATTAATCAACTATTTTGCTTAACTTCTCTGTTTGCCATTTGGTTGAGCGGCAATTGAATATTTGCTTTGCTGATTCATTCATTCTATTATCTATTTTGGCTTTCCCTACTTCGAATGACTACAAACGGTTGGAGTAAATATTTTATATTATATGTAATTACACTTTTGTTGAACTATCGTAAATAATTCTTTAGCTAATGCCAAATTTTCATCTGAAAAACTGTTTAAGCTACATCATCTTTATCAATATTTATGAGTAAATAATAATACTTTGAAACTTAACAATATGAATTTCGTCTGTTTGTTCATCAAAGTACTTAAATTACAAAATTTCTAGAAAGTATACGGTATTTGTAATTGTCAATTTAATAATAAATCCCTTTATGAAGTATACCATGAAATTATGAGAAAAGTTTTCCCCCTCCAGTTTGTTTGAATTCGAAATGGGCATAACGAAACGGTAATCGCATGGTAAAGTTGATGTTTATAAGACTTGTTAATCAATTAGATGGGTAATCTAGCGTCAAACAAAAGTTATTAACACACTTTCATGATTGTTGTGTAATAAATTTTATTAAATATTAACAGGATATGGCTGTTATGAAATTCAAATCCTTCAGGAGTCGTTCAAATAAACAGAGAAATATCAAAAAACAACGAACTTACAAATACGCAAACAAATGTCAAACGAATGGTTCACAAATCTCATAAAACCTTCTAAAATAAACAGCACAAACTTAAACTTAATTAGAATTCAAATGCTAAAATTATAATACAATAAGTATTTCATAAGTAACCAATGCTAAAAGCAGAAAAATTATATGAGATTTTGTAGTATTTATTCATTCATATTCTTGTATGTGTGTATTCACACTTAATACAATGATTTACTATTCACATTAATACAATAGTGAAGCTAGACAGAACAAAAAAGAAAAACGAAAGAGACATCCGAGTTGATTTGAATCCAGCGGAGTGCTTTGTTTAGCAAGAAACAATTGCAAAACGAACACATACTACTCTTTAGAATTAAATGCTAAGCTCTAACTTTCAGACCATACTTTCAGACGCATAATCGCAGTTCTTACATGATATTTTTACTAGATTCATATTTTAATTCAAATTTGAATTCAGCTGCACGAACTTAAGCCACTATCTAAAAAAAATGCAATAAAAAATGCATAGATATTCAGTGCTTTTTGCCAACTATATAAATAAAGGGAGCACATTAGTGTTTTATATATTTTGTAATTTCTTTTTGTGTAGTTAATGCAATAAAGATCCATAAATACAACTGCAATCATGCCCATTTGTCTTCCTATTTGATGCACCCTAGTAAGAGAAATGAAGCTTATCCCTCCATTTTAATGTCAGGTTGTAACTCTTTTACTGGGCCACTTGATTGTGGACAGCCTGAAGAGGTACCCAGCGCTAGTCGAACAACTTTAAAGTTATTTTCCCCGCTGAAAAAAATCATTTAACAATTCCCTGCAATACTCTGCTTGTCAGTCTGTATCATCCTGGTTATGTTAAAGTGCAAATGAATTGCTGTTAACACCCCAGGCGACATTGCGTTGCCATGAACAGTGATTTCTGTTGGTTGACTTCAATGTTTTTGAGCTGAATCCGGGTCTTATGCCTGCAGCGTCCAGACACAAAGAGTATGCGTTGGCTTTTGTCTGTTGTTTTTGCTCTTTTATCATTATTCAGCGTTTAAAACATTTAGTGCAGCGACTCGAATGGGAAATTGTAAAAGCAGAAACAGAATGACTAACCACACAAAAGATCTGATTTATAATTACAATTCCAGTACGATGGTTGGCTATAGTATCAACCTATCTTACTAATATATTAGAAGATATTTGTTACATATTGACATAATTAATTTCTAGAATTTTATATAGTTTAAATAAAAAAATCATATATAAAAATAAATTTAATTCCACCATTTCTATATCGCGTGATTTTGACTTTATTTTTTTAGTTTAAGGTCAAATATTTTATGCTCTATGTGTGGTCCATTTATTTTTGTACAAATAAAACTACAATAACAAATCACAAAATGTTGACACCACAGTGATTTATTTAGTTCGCTCTTTGTGTTTTACGACTGCTATATTCAATTTTTTTCTGTTTCAGATGAATTTTTCAGTTAGATAGCCCCAGTTTCACAGCGATAGCAAAAATACCAATTTCTCGTGAAGTATGTAAACTTGAAATATGATTTAATATGAATTTTGCTAAATATTATTATTTTATTTTATTGCTATTTTTGGAAATTTATTGATTTGAAAAAGTAAAGCACGATAGATTCAATTTATTTAAATTTTACATTCATATAGAAACAGTAAACCAATTGAAATTTCTGCATTTGATAGCAATTAGCAACAGTTGCCAAGCCATTAAAGCAATTTCAAAATGTTGCTCATCAATAAAAATCAAGAGAACCAAATAGAGAAAAATAGTCAAAATGCAAAAACAAAAACACAAAAAAAGGAACCACATATTGGTAAGGCTAGCAAACGAATTGAAAGCAATTAATTCGAAGCAGAAGAAAAGAACACAATAGAAAAGCTTAGCAAAAGAACATTTATTTTACGAATGTTTCTCAGCACAAAAGAAAAATTGCTTGAATTGTACAACGACGAGAAGAATGCCAGTAATTGAGAGAAAACAAACAAACAAAAGCAAAATTTGGCATCTTCCTAATTCGCTGATAAAAAGTGAACACGTTTCGTATATGAATGATTTCTTTTTGGATCAATAAATGTTCTACAAGAGGGTATTATTTTTGAATAATGCTAAATTTCATTGCATTTCATTTCACTTCAGTTTTTCAGACCTGTGAAATTACTTTCGGTATGTAAGTAAGTTACGCTGTAGTTCGCCCAAAACTTTATATTTTAGTTGCTTTTTAGTGTGGCAAATAATTGCAAAAAGTATTCCACAAAGAGCAAACATGTAAGTTGCAAGCCACCATAAAAATTCAGCAGGCAAAGGAAAAATTCCACATCTTTCTCATTTAAAAATGTGCGAGCTGGCAGAAGTTACTTACAGAAGTAAACTAATTAGCATTTTCAAACAATTATGAATGTTGCATCATGTCTCTTTTTTTTACATTATGCGCAAAAAGCACACACACTTCGTAAAATATACTCTAACTTGCAATATAGAGTGCCAAACTTATGCACCTCTTGCTAGATTAATAATGCACATACTAATTAAACTGCCTAACGTAAACTAAATGATATTGTTAGTAGCTTGATTAACAAAACTCTTGCTATAGACATGAATAAGTCTGACCATTGTGCTTTTGGTTATTACTGTTACTAAAAACTATGCAAAGCATGCTAACTAGTCGGCTACTAGATGCGGTAGTTGTGGTCAAGTGATAGTAAGAGTTTCAATTTTAGAATTAACTATGTAATTTACCAGCACATGTATACCCAGAACTCTCTACATCTACTTGCTCTGTTTCCCTGGTCAGTTAGACCAGAGAGTGAACTTTTCGTGCTGTTGAACGATGACTGCCACTAGAAGTTCGACATGCAATTAATTTTACTAATCTGTGATGCCATGTCTACATGTAACCAGGATGAAAATTTCCAAAAATTCAAAAAGTCACAGAGTCTCCAACGCACAAACAAATGCACACACACACACATGCGCAGGACATCAGCTTTGCTTCATTAGCATGAAAATTTTTGGAACATACCTCATGGAAATAAGTATTTGTGCGTACAAAATATGTTCATTTTATGTATTAAACCTAATGATTTTTTTTGTAACAAAAATTTTTTCTAAAATAGTACATTTTAGTAACGAACTTAAAAATAAAAAATAATAATAAAATCCTTTTTGAAATTCCAAAAAAAAATAAAATAGTTAAGCTTCTTAGGAAATAAGTATTTGTGCAAACTGTGCTGCGTTTAGTTTTGGACTGTGAGGAGCGCAACATTGGCGTTTTATTTTTTCTTTTTTATTATTTAGTGATAAAATCAACGTAAAGGTATAGTTCTGGATACTTTTCTGTGCAAATTAATAATTTTAACTGAATTTATAGATAAAAATGCCACTTGCTGAGCATCTTTCCGCCGAAGAACAAGGCATGATTAAGGGAATGTCTGAAAGTGGTGTTAAAAATATTGAAATCGCTCGTAGACTTGATCGGCATAGAAATACCATTGCTAACTTCCTCAAAAATCCGGATAATTATAGGCAAATCAAGCGAAGTGGCAGACCTACAAATATTGACAACCGCTGTAAAAGGCATATTTTTAACTTAGCTGTCCAAAAAAATATGTCCTGTTCAGATATTCAAGGACATTTAAATCTAAATGTATCCAGGAGACGTGTCAATCAAATTTTGAACGAAAATGAAAACGCTCAATATGCTTCAAAGGAGCATGTTCCTCAATTGATGCCGCGCCATATAACCGCCCGTTTGGCTTTTGCGGAAAAATATAAATTTTGGGAGCTAGAATTCCGGAAAGTTATTTTTTCTGATGAAAAAAAGTTCAATTTGGATGGCCCTGACCATTGCCAGAAATATTGGTGAGATACCAGGCAACCACGGAAGACATGCCACAAGCGGAATCACGGTGGAGGATCGCTTATGGTTTGGGCAGCATTT
>JBANCZ010000241.1:0-45591 GCA_037040025.1 Sphaerogastrella javana | reverse complement strand
GTGCCCGACAGACGCATCGATTTTCCAAGGCAACTACCAAAGTTAAACCCGAGGCTCAGTTACATTTCAGCCAGCACCACGCGTGGTTGCATTTTCACGCATTTTTCTCTGCTATCATGGCATAAATTAGAATATATACTATTTCATAGGACGGACTGGGTGCCACTAGGTGTCTTATATAATAGGCATGTCGTGGAAGTTTGTGGAAGAGCCAAAGCCTGGCACGGAGACCGCCTTGGATGCCTGCGACTATTTTGTCGATGACGTCATTGAGGTCTCACGTGGACTGGGTGCGATTTAAGTTAATCTAGTTCACAGATAGGTCACTAACCTTTTTATCTGTTTCTGCTTAGATGCGCGCGAGGAGGTGCGCCTGATAAAACATGGCGAACTGCGCGCTGCTGTCGGCGCTGGAGACGAACGTACGGTACGAGTGCTGCTTGAAGCGCTGGGCAAGGAGCGGCAAATCATTGTCAATATGGCACCATCTGGAGCAAATACATTGCTGTTTATGTAAGCATCAGACGTATAACATATGGCATAGAAAATGTTTATTCTTTTTGTCCATTTACAGCGCTAGTCAGTCTGGCTTTGAGAGCATTACCCAGCGCTTGTTGGATGCTGGCGCTGATGGCAGATCTCATGCGGTCACAAAGTACTCGCCACTGTATGCGGCCATACATAATGGACACTATGGCATTGCCAAGCTAATGCTGCAGCGTTTTCCGGAGTTGATACAACAGGCGACAGTGGAGCGTTGGCTGCCATTGCATGCGGCGTGCATCAATGGACATATCAAGCTGTTGGAGCTGATTATTGGCTATCCGTATCCAGACTACCTCTACCAGACATATCGCGACGAGGAGGGCCAGTGGGAGTGGCGCCTGCCGTTCGATGCCAATGCCCAGGATGTCACTGGTCAGACCAGCCTCTATATAGCTAGCTTGCTGGGCAATAAGCAGTTGCTGAGTGTTCTGCTCAAGTGGCAATTGCGCTGCCATCGCACCCTGAGCGATGAGGAGGCTGGCAGCAGCACCAATACAGGCCAGTGCACGCCCATTACACCCACACGTAAACGCATTTCCATAGGCATACAGGCTATAATGTCCAAGCTGCACATATCTGGTGAGGGTGAGGCGTTGGAGTCGCCGGGTGCAACACAGGAACAGGAAACACAACGCTGCCCCATTTATATCAATTTATTGTGTGGTGCAGCACGTGAGACGGCGTTGCTGGCAGCGGTTCGTGGCGGACATTTGGATGTGGCACAGGCGCTGCTGCAGCACGGCGCTAATCCGAATATCGTGGCCAAACCTGTCGAGGATCACAACGATCCCAAGTGCATTGAGGAGATCTATGGGCTCAGTAATGTACCAATTGCAGAGGCGTGCAAACAGCGCTCCCTGTCTATGTTGGATCTGTTGCTCAAGTATGGTGCACGCGATGACAATGGCACTGCCATATCGGTGGCAATTGCAAGCGAGGATGAGGCACTACTGAGCCGCCTATTGGCGCGACGCGTGCATCCGGATTCGGATTATAAGATCAATAGAAAGGGTTTGCCCACACCGCTAGAAGTAAACGTATTCTTGCCATCCGCCAGCAATATATCGTATAGCGCCATGTTTCCCAATGTTCCCACCATCATAGACTGGCACAGCCTCTCGATGAATGTGCAGCTGCCCTATGTGCGCATACCCTGGCTGGTCAGTGGTGTGCTGCAACTGAATCCTAAGCTCACGTCACATCCGAGGCTGACTGAGGTCGCTCTGACGGCAATAACGCGCGTGGATTTTTCGCATAATGTGCTGACCAGCATACCCCTGGAGCTGTTCAATCTGGTCAGCTTAAAGTGAGTAGACAGACAGTATTAAACCTTTAACATTTCTTACGCATCTTGCCAATCTCGCAGATATCTGAACATTGCGCAGAACAAGATCACAGAGCTGCCAGCGCCGTCGGGCAAGTGCTACAACTGTCCTGTGTTGGATGAGCTATTTCTGCAGGACAATCAGTTGACATCCCTGCCGGCTGGGATCTTCCAGCTGCCGGCCCTGACTATACTGGATATATCGAACAATAAGCTACAGCAGCTGCCTTTTGATATGTGGCGTGCGCCCAAGTTGCGTGAGCTCAATGTGGCCTTCAATTTGCTGCGTGAATTGCCTGTCCCGCCCATGCAGACCAGTGGCTCTCTTCTGAGTTTGGACAAGCTGCAGCTTCTGCAGTCCTTTGATGAGCCTGCATCGAACAAGCAACACACGCTGTGCCAACAGAATTTGACGCATCGGAATTTGTGGTCCAGAGGTCTGGATATTACGGACAATGATTTGAAGTGGCAGCAGGATCAGGAACAGGAGCTGGAACAAGCCACAGACGATGGCAAGGCACCCCGTGGCGTCTCACAGCTAAGCAGCTTGAATATAGCCAATAATCTGTTTACTAGCATTCCGGTGGCTTTGCCCTGTTTGGCTGTCAATCTAACGCGTTTGAACATGTCCTATAATAGTCTGCGTTCCATGGGTCATGTGACCAGTTATCCTGCGACACTGAAGCAACTGGACTTAAGTCACAATGAGATCTCGTGTTGGCCCAGCTTGCCACGCATAACCGAATCCGATCCTCATCTGTTGTGCTACAGTTACGTGCAGCTGCCTGAGGGCGTCGATGAGCCTGTCTACAAATCAGCCAAGGGAAGCAGCTGTTCCTTTCGTGCCTCCGTGCTAAAGAGCGTGTGCCGGCACAGGCGACATTTGCGTCTAGAAGCGCTGCGAACGCTCATCCTGGCCGACAATCTGCTGACACGCATTCAGCTATCCACAGATGATGCGACGACGCTTTTCAATGAGAGCGAGGACGCCGACTGGAGTGTTGTAGGTGTTAACAAGTCTAAGGTTATATTCCCCAATTTGTCCATGCTGGACATGACCAATAACTGCCTCAAGGAAATACCTGCTTCGCTGCATGAGCTGAGCAGTCTATCCGTGCTCAATATAAGTGGAAATGTTCAGGTTACCGAACTGCCACCGCATCTGGGACTGCTCTCGCGTCTGTGGAATCTGAATACACGCGGCTGCCTGCTGCAGGAGCCGCTTCGCTCGATGATCGAGAGCAAGAAACACAAGACCATGGACATTGTGGGCTATCTGAAGTCAATCTATGAGGATGCTCAGCCTTATGCGCGCATGAAGCTTATGGTGGTTGGTTCATGTGGCATTGGCAAGACCACGCTGCTTGATCTGCTGCGTCAGGGCGCGGGCAACGGCTTTAGCAGCTCTGCCTCGTCGCATCGTTCTCGCGCCACTGAGAACCATTGGGCTAAACGCATGGGACACTCACGCAGCACTTCACGGTCGCAGCGCCAAGCAAACATTTCGACGGTGGGCGTCGACATCGGCACTTGGATATGCGAGCGACGTAAACGATCCGCCGGCTGTCAGGCCATAGTGTTTCGCACCTGGGACTTTGGTGGCCAGAAGGAGTACTATGCCACGCATCAGTACTTTTTGTCGAAGCGCAGCTTATACCTGGTGCTCTGGAAAATTAGCGATGGCCATAAGGGCTTGGCCGAACTGCTGCAGTGGCTAGGAAACATACAAGCACGTGCACCCAATTCGCCAGTTCTAATAGTGGGCACTCACTTTGACAGCGTGGGTGAATCCATATCGGCGCAGCAGGCGGAGCAACTGCAGCAGCTGATACGCGAGAAGTTTATAGCCATTCCGGATGCAGAGAAGATTGGCTTGCCTCGTGTGATTGACTCCATTGAAATCAGCTGTCGGTAAGTGCTATTTAACTTTAACACTCCATCTATTTAATAAAATGGCTCTGTTTTCCAGCACGCTGCACAATATCCACTTGCTGGCCAATATTATTTACGACACGGCTATGCAGTTGCGTTCTCCTGGCTCTAAGGAACCACTGCTACTGCAGAAGATACCCGCCAGCTACATTGCCCTGGAAGATATTGTCAATGTCATTGCTTGCAATCTGAGGGCTGCTGGCCGTGATCCTGTGCTAGATGCAGAGCAGTATCGCTGCCTGGTCACTGAGCAAATGCGTCTGCACAACTACAAGAGCTTCCGTGATGCAGCTGAGCTTCAACAGGCCACCACCTGGTGTCATGATAATGGCATTCTGCTGCACTACGACGATGCCACACTTAGGGATTACTATTTCCTGGATCCGCAATGGCTCTGCGATATGCTGGCCCATGTTGTGACCGTACGTGAAATCAATCCGTTTGCCCCCACAGGCGTTATGAAACTTGACGATCTACAGCTGCTCTTTCGCAGTGTGCATGCTCAGGGCAATGGTAACCGCAGGTGAGTGCTGAGATATAATATAATCTGTTTGGATATATCGCTGAAAGGAAAAGTTCATAATTTATATCAATTACATGCTCCTTCAGCTACATTGTCAGTTTGCTGAACAAGTTCGAGGTGGCTTTGACCTGGGATTCCCGAACATTGCTCATACCATCGTTGCTCCCGCTGCAGGAGGCAGCCACATACAATGATGGAACCACAGTTAAACTGCTGCAGCGTGTGCGTGGGCGCGGTCACTTAATGGGCAGCTCTGTGTCGCAGGAGCTCAATCTGAATAAACTGATCTATGAGCAGCATTCCGCGCGTGCTTCGCCTCCAACGGCATCGGCGGCCAGTCAAGGATTGCGTCGTATGCTCTTAATGACATATTTTCCGTCTGGATTCTGGTCGCGTTTGATCACACGTGTCCTGGCTGATGAGCAGATCATTGAGGCTATACGGAGTGTCTATGTGCCTGCACAGGATGTGAGTGTGTTGCCTATGTCAAGTTATATCATTATATATTAATGATTTTGTTATTAAGCAGAAATACTTGGACTTTGATTTGCGCAGTTCATTGGAGCAGGACACACAGTGGAATCTGTGGCAAACTGGCGTGGCTCTTTACTACGGCCCCATATTGATATTTCGCATTTGGGAAGTGCCTTTCCAAAGCACCGAACGCACACAGCCTTTTCGCACGTCGAGCAATCGTTTTAAGCTCAAATTGGATGGCAATTGGAGCGATGTAAATCTGAGTTCATCGAGCATATTGGATGTCTACTTTCCACTGCATCGAGTGAGCATCTACCAAGAGCTCGATGCAGGCGAACGACAATTGCTGGCGGAGCTGCAGCCGCATATGGCGCAAGTAGCAAAACTGTTGGCTCTGGTGGTGGATCATATTGATCTACTGCTAGAGGATTGGTATCCCGCATTGGGCACCCGCTTTGTGCATACATCCGAGGGTCGTTTTCTAATTACACGTCTCGTGCTCTGTCCGCGCTGTCTGTATAAGTTGCAGATGCAGCATCAGGCAGAACCCACGGAGCGTGAGTCCAACAATGGCAGTACCACTCGTCCTAGTCGTAGTGGCAAACGTGGTGCTTACTACTTGCATGGTGCTGGCGCTGATCCCAGTGATGATGGTGCTTTAAATGCCTTCTCTGCCTATCTTAATGCAACTGCAAGTCGGGAGCGTCGTTCAGCTGATTCACTGGGCACTGGTTCCGATGCAGACTCGGGTGTTGGGCCAGATTCTGCTTTCTCATCGCGCAACACATCCGTAGATGGACATCCTGCCTATGCAGCACATCATCTGCCAGACAATTCCAATGTCTGCTACGCCTGGATGGTTGAGGAATGCATTTTGTCCGTGTATAACCAGAACAAGCTCAGTTGTCCCGTGCACTTAGAGCAGTCAATGGCTCAGCTAGCGCCGGATGTAATATTTGCAGATATTCCCGATAAGCACACCATTGCCACGGAGTGTATAAAAAAGGGCGCCCTTCTGGGACGCGGTGCGTTTGGTTTTGTATTCAAGGCTAGCTGCAAATTACGCGGCGCACGTGTCTTCCGCCCGGTGGCTATGAAAATGTTGCAGCCGGTGCCGCCAGGTGCCAGAGCCAAGGAGGTATGTTTCCATCATTGATTTAGTAATTCAAATTCTTAATTGTGTTTCTTCTTAGAGCGCTTTAATGGCCTATAAGGTAGCTTTAGGCAAATGGGATCGCGATCCCTTGCAGCATTCGTGCAAGGCTTATTGCACCGCCAGGCAGGAGCTGGCCGTGCTTCTAACACTCAAGCATCCGAACATTGTGCCGCTTGTGGGCATATGCATTAAACCACTTGCACTAGTACTCGAACTGGCACCACTCGGTGGCTTAGATTCCCTGTTGCGCCAGTACCGACGCAGTGGTGCACACATGGGACCGCACACGTTCCAAATGCTCGTGCTGCAGGCAGCGCGCGCCATTGAGTATCTGCATCGAAGACGCATCATCTATAGGGATTTGAAGTCGGAGAATGTGCTAGTGTGGGAGCTGCCACAGCCGCACAGCGACGATAGCCCACGGAATCATGTGCACATTAAGATTGCAGATTATGGTATCAGTCGGCAAACAGCGGCCGGTTTGAGTGCTAAGGGCTTTGGTGGCACAGAGGGATTCATGGCTCCAGAGATTATACGCTTCAATGGCGAAGAGGAATACACAGAGAAGGTAAGTGGGTTGCAATAGACATAGCTCAAATAGTTAATGGATTTCATATGATTATTGTAGGTTGATTGCTTCTCCTTTGGCATGTTCATCTATGAGAACATTAGCCTACGTCAGCCATTCGAGGGCCATGAATCTATCAAGGAGTGCATATTGGAGGGCAGTCGTCCGGCGTTAACACAGCGTGAGACACAGTTCCCCACTTGTTGTCTGGATCTCATGGTGCTCTGTTGGCATGAACAACCTCGCCGCAGGCCATCTGCTAGCCAGATTGTATCTATACTCAGGTAAGGTAACAAAATGTTATATATCCTGATTCCCGGCTTAATATGTAAGATCTTTTACAGTGCGCCTGAGTGCATACATCTGCTGGACGTGGTGGCAATGCCACACAGTGAGAAGATTGTTTGCGGTGCCTTCCAGTTGATGTCCGGTAATATTGACGACGAACGCTCTGGTGGTCTGGAGTTATGGCTGCCTGCATTCGGATCCCGCATCGATGTCATGGATGTCTCGCCTACGGGCAGTCTGCTGCAATGCAGCAGCATCAGTTGTCCTACCCAGCCGCAAGTGGCTGCACCAAAAACACCTGAAAATTCTGCATCTGCACGTGCACGTTCCGCTCAACGTTTACCCAAGGTCAATATGTTGTGTTGCTGCTTGGTGGGTGAGGCCATTTGGATGGGCGATGTGTCGGGTAACCTGCACGCTTACAGTACCACCAGCTATGTTCATTTGTTCTCGTATATGCTTGATCCCGCCATTAAATCAGGCGTGATAAGTCTAGTTTACATGGAGGGCATAGCGCGTGTGGCTGTGGGATTGCATAATGGACGCGTGTTTCTGGTGGATGCCAATAAAATGCCAAGCAACTGCGCATTTGCTGAGGGCTCGTTTGTGCTCACAGAGATATGTTCCGGCTTTGTGCTCCATGCCGCTTGTTCTGTATTTATCGACGGGTGAGTTTTGTCATTATCTTCTCGTCATGCTGTTATAATAATAGTGCTTATTTTTATACAGTACTTATGAGCTTTGGTGCGGCGAGATTGCAGGAAAGATCAATGTTTTCCCAGTCAACGAGGCCGGCGTATGCGGTCACCAGGCCTTGTGCCACAGCGAGGAACCCAATCTGATTGAGGACGTTAAAGTGGCGCGTCTATGCTGCAATGATAGTCACGTTTTTAGCTGTTTGTATCCTGGTTGCATGGTTTATCAGTGGGGTGCATCATCCAAACGCATTGAGAACAAACTAGATTGTTCCAAGCTGTTGCCCTGCTCTGAATCGCTGCAGAGCATCGCGATTGATGAGCACGTTAATCTGATTAAGTGTCAAATCTCGGCACTAGCTGCACACAACACCGAGCTGTATATAGGCACCACCTGGGGTTGTCTTATTGTGGCCGAGCTGCAAACACTGCGACCAATCAGTGTATTTCGCCCATACGAGAATGAGGTAAGTGTAAATATGTTTATATATTGTTCGATATTTGGAAATTAATTGTATTTCCTGCAGATCAAAGCTATTATCACCATGCCCAATACCAGCGTCCCGCTGATTGCTACACTCGGACGACGCTATCGCTCGTTAATTTCACGCTATGTGGATACGGCTGAGTCGACGTCGAGCTCTGCATGCTCCGTTGTGAGCACACCCACGCATGGTGCTTCCAAAACAATGCCACCGGTGGATGTGGATAATCACATCCATTGTCTGCTGTGGCATGCCAAGCACTGGACCTAAATTGATCTCAATTTAAACGCTACTTAACTGTTTAATAATACTGTTAAAATATTTATTAATCCAAAATGGCAAATGAACAGAAATGCTAGGACATTATACAATATTAAACTGTTGAAGGAATTACTCTCCATGCTTTAGCAATTCAGCACAGATTGAGTGTGTTCCAACTATAGCACATACACAACTAATTAATTACAATTTTAGCAGTCGAATTAGACAATTCACTTTATTCATCTTTCATATTTGATATACTATTTAAAGTATATCTTTAACATTTTTAAAACAAGAGGCAAGCATTCCATTTCAAAAATAAAGCTTTTAATAAACAAAACCATTTCAAAATTACCTCCATTTGTTTTAATACTTCACTACCGGCTGGATCCACCGGACATGGAGGACTGACGGCTGCGTGAGTATATGGAGGCAGAATTCTTGAGTACTCTTATATAGTTGTTAAAGTCAATGAGAAACATAAACTCCTCCTTCAGCGCTTCTTTTACAGATACCTGCAGATAAATTACGCCTAATAATGTTAAAGTCTTCAAGAGAGAACTTTTAACTCACATTATAGCGTCGGGCCTTCTTTATAATTAGTATAATCCAGCTAATGATGCCATATAAAATGGCACAGCAGCTGCCCACGAGCAATACGACAAACACGCCAGCTAAGTTGTCCATGGCAAGGGGCGTGGCATCCGGAGTATCCTCTTTCGTGGCACATATGCCAGAGCCCACTTCATTCCACCATTTGTTCTTCATTTTCTCCAACACGCCCTGCTCTTGCAGCTCAAGCAGTGCATTATTAAATTTATGACGATGCGGCCAGTCTAAAAAACCATGTTATTTAATTATAAACAATCATTTCTCGCCACAGATTAGTTTAACTTACGCTTTCGCATAGCAATTCCATAGGTTTTCTCATCGAGTGCATCACCAATTTTCTTCAAATTACACTCTCGCTTCGTATTATACTCAATCGATGTGGATTCCATGAGAAACGCATAGTTAGTGCTTGTCTTAACGCGATCAACACCATCTTGATTGTTATCCGTTAGATATTCGGGATGCTCCTTCATAAATTTATTCATTTTAACGTATCGTTCGTCCTCGGATGTCTGTTAACGAGTATAAATTGTTACATACCACATTAGGTTTATTCTCATCTTACCGAAAAGAAGGTCCTTGTAGAACCAATACGTCTTGCTCCATAGACAACACCGTCCTTGTTGTTTGCCAAATCATCTACGCTGTTGATTAAACTTTGCGGTTTCTCGATGGTCAAAAAAGCAGCCAAATTGGCGGTATATGAGGAAACCACGATCAGAGTAAAGAACCACCAGAAACTAGCTACAGTTCGTGTAGATAATGCCCTGGCAATAACATGCATTAGTCTACAATGTAACTATAATGAGCCAGATGTAAACTTACTTGGGTCCTATTTCTGATCCCTGTTGTAGCAGAGCACCAGTTGTAAACCATATAGAATTGCCAATAGTGAACTGATTCTCTAACTCTTCAGGTTCTTCAATACACGGATATGGATTATCCCATTCGCTGGGCGACAAACGACCCAATATAAAGAAACTTAATGATACACCGAAAAACGATAGACCTAAGAACCACCAAACATCCTCTGAGAACGGATCCATAAAGGTGAATAGTTCTGGCGTTGCTTTCTGTGGCTTCAAATAAAGTATTGCAATACCTACAAAATATGCAAAGTGTTATAATTATGAAAATTGGAATGTTACGATTGTTATTATTACCCAGATTCATAAAGGGTATACTAAATTCTATAGCTTCCTCGCGCTCCGATGTTATTGTTAGATCGGCAATGGCCAAGTCGGCATACTGAAAAGAGTGGATTTTAATTTTGTAATGAATTTGATAACTAACGATACTTACTCCATGCATTATCTCGTGCAGCATGCCTGTAGATACATTGGTTGTCTTGTTATATGTTCCATAATCATTGCCGCCGTTTCTGAAGGTAAAGTTAAAGCCTAGCTTATCAGCCAGCTCTTTAATAAGGTCTACTCCGTAACCTTCATACTGACTGTTGCCTTCGAGCTGCTTGTAGCTCTCAACGAGACTCGCATAGGGTTTGTTCTGTAAAACAGTTGATATATCAACCGATATCGACTACGGATGGTGATAATACTACCGGCACAGACAGCAACACTATAAAAGTTTTATTCGCAAGGGAATTGTCTATATTATCGAACTGGGTATTAGTCGGCGCCAAGCGTTCGGGTGTATAGTTACGATGCTCATCCCAGGTACCCACTTTAACAATGCCTGATGGCTGAAGTTCTATGACATCCAGATGATACCCTTTGCGCACATTGCCTTCGAAATAAATGGGTCCAGTAAGCATTCTTTCCTTCAGACGGAGCTGTAAGTTGATAAGACTTATGGTTATGGAACTATATAACTCTGTAGGTGTCGTAAATCTCACCGTACGCATATAGTTCTTAAAGGATGAACCATCATCTCGCACACTTTCAGTGCGCTGAGAGCAATTTTGTGGTACTGGTTTGAAGGGCAGATTCTTGAGGGTTTCGGCAAATAATTGTACTGCATCGTATGTCAGTGCCATTTCTACAGTTATCGGACATGATCCTAGGTAAAAAAATATAAATTAAATAAACCATTGAAGTGACATGACATTCTTACTAACCATTGCGAAAATCATCCTGTTCATTATTGTATCCAAGTTTCTGCATAATTTCCTTGATCGACATCTTATCCGGCGAGAAGAGACGCAGACTTGTAATGTTGGCCTCACTGTACTTGTACTCTTCCAGATCGAATGAATGAAAATCCAAATTGCCTATTATATATTTGTAGTCCTCATTGATAATGCCAACTTGTTGAGCCTGTTAATAAAAAAGTTGCTTAGTATTAAATAATATATGTATTATAAAGAGCACCTGATTTAAAAACTCGGGCATAGTTTCCGTGGAACCGACAACCACAATACGATTGTCCATAGATTTGCGCACTCGTCGTAGGATGGGTTTATAATTGCCATTCAGTTGCATGTCGTAGCGCAGCACCGTCACAACTGGACCATTCAAGCCAAAGAGTGAATTTAGCTCATTCAATATGCTCAGATATTCCGCTATGAATGTGAAAAAGATATTAATTTGACATCAAGAAACTATAAAGTAAACAACCAACCCGATTCGTACAGAAATGTAAAGCGCGACCACTCGAAGGCTGTGATTAGGCTGTAGATTGCTTTAGATAAATCGGCGGGGTGCGGATGCAGATTGAAACCTTCAGCATATTCACTCATATAGGAATATATGTGTGGTATATCCATGGCATCACATATGGACATTAGATGTACGGCCGTATGCCGGGACGAGGGACCAAATACACCAGCTATGCCCGTCTGTGATAAGTAGAAATAATAACATGTATATTGTTCGACTCAGCAGCCCCACATTAAAGGACTTAAAATATTGTATTAGATTAAAATTGTCTTTCGTGGTAAACTTCTATAAATATTAGATCATCTTCTTCTTTATAATCAGATTTATTAATAGAGTTTTTTAATTTAATTACCATTCCGGTAAGTTATATGTTATAATCAATTTGTTTAAAAAAACAACCAAAAATAAGTATAAATTTGTTATATCTCGATACTTAAATCACACAAAAAACTAATTAGATGGAATTACTAATCTCTAGATAAGTACCTCCAACATTCTGCACAATTTGCCATAGCTATGATACGCATCACCATAGTTAACCTCCGATTTGAGGGCGGCCAGTGATAGACCCAGTTCCACATTTGCCACCTCAATGGCATGATCAAATATAATATTCATTTGCTCTGTATTCTGATCAGTTAACAGACCTAAAAAAATGAAAAACGCATTAAAAGCAAGCCAAAAGGTCGCCTAATAGCAATTGCCAGTTTGTTTATAAATAAAAACTTGAACTTAACGTATAATACGGATATATACATATGCATGTATCCATAGAATGTGTACTATTAGCGGTCTGTGTAGTATTAGCCAGACGCTTGCGTCGATATATTGAAAAGCCAAACAAACAAATACTTAAAAACATTTTATGAGCTTTCAGCGATGATGGAACGAACAGCATGTTCTCTTTACGAAACATTAAGAATAAATCGCGCATAGTCCGAATAGCAGATATGAAAATATCAATACTTACCAATTGGTACACTGCCCAAATTCTGGAGACTGTCATAGCCCCCATAGTTATCATATTGTGCGTGATTTGTGCAAATTCTCACAAATATTATGGAGAAGTACATAAAAATATTGGAGCTTATCATTTTATTGGAGAATATAACCTAAACTGTTCAATTTATATACTACATATATACATATTTGTGAAATCGAATAAAATTATTTGTCTGGGAATTTCTGTTCCTCGCGGTTTGAGTGAAAAACGACAACTGCAAG
The DNA here is from genome assembly GCA_037040025.1 of Sphaerogastrella javana. NCBI lineage: Eukaryota > Metazoa > Arthropoda > Insecta > Diptera > Drosophilidae > Sphaerogastrella > Sphaerogastrella javana. The sequence goes on along the minus strand of JBANCZ010000241.1, from coordinate 32,882 downwards.
CGTTTCCAAAAAAGAGAAACACTTGGAAAATATTTGAGTAAAACTTTCAAAAGCTTTGAGTATGTCAAAAGTTTATTATATATGTATCATATATACACTCAAGTGTGATATGAGTGAAAAGAACATAAAATACATCGAGTAAATAAAACATATGTTCAAATCAATTTCAATTATTCATCCCGTGGTACATGCTCGTCCGTATCCGTTTCGAGTGAATCTATAGATTGGGAAGAGTTGCGGCTACGTGAATAGACGGACTGAGCACTTTTCAAGGCCCTCTCATTTTCAGAAAAACTGATAACAATTTTAAACTCCTCGGTCAGAGCGTCGCAGAAGGATACCTAAAAATATATGGAAATTAGACTGTCCAAACATGTGTAGGGCTAAAATATACCTCATAAAATTTTGCCTTTTTAAAGACAAATATGCACCAGTACACAAAGGAGAAAATAAACGCTAAAATAGAACCAACTATGAGTACAGCATAGATACCACTTAGATTCTCCATGCCGAGTTCGGATGGACCATCATCCGCGCTTTTCGCCTGTTATAAATTATACATATATAGTACATTTTTATTAGATTTTTTATATAAAAAACTTACTCCACAAACACCAGCACCGATTTCATTCCACCATTTGTTCTTTAGTCTGGCCAAGACGCCCTGTTCCTGTAGTTCTAGTAAAGCATTATTGAACTTGTCGCGATAGGGCCAATCTAGTTATGTGAAATATCGAATTTAGTAATAGTCGTAAACTTCATAATGCGGCTTACTTTTTGGCATTGCAATACCATAACCTTTCTCATCGAGAGGATCACCAATTTTTTTTAGATTGCATTCGCGTACTGTGTTATATTCAATAGATGTGGATTCCATAAGGAAAGCATATTTCACGCCAGCTTTGACCATATCCACTCCGTCCTGATTTTTTTCTTTCAGCATTTCAGGATGTTTACTCATATATGCATTCATCGCCATATAAATCGGATCTTCGGAGGTCTGAAACCAATTAATATAAAATTTTTTATGATTTTTTTTTCAATCAACAGGATCTTACTAAGAAAAAGTTGCGAGTAGATCCAGTCCGCTTTGCACCATACTGCACATCGTCTTTATTTTCGGCTAAATCTTCCACACTATTAATGGAACTTGTGGGATTTTCAATGGTCAAGAAAGCAGCCAAATTGGCAGTGTATGAGGAGACCATAATTAGTGTGAAAAACCACCAAATAGCGGATATAGTGCGTGTGCTCAATGCTCTAATTAAATAAAAATCATGTATTAATAAAAGATTAATGTTAGTAAAGGTTCTATGTTTTACTTGGGCGCAATTTCCGAGCCTTGCTGTAACAAGGCGCCAGTGGTGAACCACAAAGAGTTATTTATAGTAAATTGATTCTCTAACTCTTCAGGTTCTTCAATACAGGGATATGGATTATCCCACTCCGACGGCGAAAGACGGCCCAGTACGAAAAGGCATAGCGAGACACCCATATATGCTATGCCAAGATAGAGCCATACTTCATGTGAGAATGGGTCCATGAAGGAGAATAGAGCAGGTTCCGCTTTTTGTGGTTTGACATATAAAATTGCAATACCTGCAGAGTCATAAAGTTAAATACTGAAATATCTTCACTAAACGGAACTTACATACCTAAATTCATAAAGGGTATGCTAAAGTCGATGGCCTCTTCGCGCTCCGATGTTATGGTTAAGTCCGTAATGGCTAAATCGGCGTGCTATTAGATATATGAACGCATAAATAACTATAGTATAATACAGTGATTTTAGCTTACACCCTCCACAATTTCCTTTAGCATGCCGGTTGTTAGATTGGTACTCTTGTTGAAGGAGCCATAGTCATTGCCCCCATTATGAAAGGTGAAGTTGAAGCCAAGTTTTTCGGCCAATTCCTTGATTAGGTCCACACCATAACCCTCATACTGACTATTGCCAGTTAACGTATTAATACTCTCCACCAAACTAGCATAGGGTTTGTTCTAGATTCAAGAAGGTCTATAATATAGATATTAATTTTTATGGAAGGCTTACTTACAGGCACCGATATTAATATCCTAAACGTTTTGTTTACCAAAGAGTTCTCATCATTATCATTAAGGTTTGTTATTAAAGGCGGTCGCTTGAACTCAAACTCTTTGCCCTCCTCCCAGGTGCCGACCTTGACCAAACCTTCGGATTGCAGCTCTATGACATCAAAGCTATAGCCTTTGCGCACATTACCCTGAAAGAAAATGCGCCCAGTGATCGTCTTGTCCAGAATTTCAAGCTAAAAGCAGTCGAATTAAACTTAGAATTGTACATATTGCAATTGCAAAACTATGTTCCCCCACCGTGCGCATATAGTTTCGAAAGGTAGAACCATCAGGCTGCACGTTATCATGCCGCTCAGAGCAATTCAGTTGCTGTGGCTGATAAGCCAAATGTTGCGTTGTTTCAGCTATAACGCGCACCGCATCATAGGTCAGCGCCATGGCCAGAGTAATGGGCGAGGCACCTGGTGAAAGAATATGTATTTTTAGTTAAGGTGTTATATGATGAGTGATCTCGATGTTACCATTCTCTACGGGTTCAATTTCGCCCAGTTCATGTTGGAGAGTTGCTATCAAATCGCGGACCTCCTTTGAGGAGGGATCAAACATACGTATGCCTGTAATATTGGCCTCACTGTACTTGTACTCTTCGAGCTCATAGGTGTGTAGATCTAGATTGCCGACCAAGTAAGTATAATCTTCGTTCATAATGCCCACTTGCTGGGCTTGGCGCAGCAGCTCCGCCACACCATCTGTAGACCCGACGACAACTATGCGACTGTCCTCTGATTTGCGTATACGCCGTAGCACTGCCTTAAAGTTTCCATTGAGATTAAGATCGTAGCGCATGACCTTGATAACAGGACTCTTTGTGCCATAGAGCGTGACCAGATGATCTAGTATAGTCAGGTACTCAGCTGCAATTAAAGCAAACCATAAGCTAAGCTCCAATTCATCAGGCAGTGCACCTACAAGATTCATAACAAAATATAAAACGCGACCATTCAAACTGCTGTATAATGTCATAGAGCACATGGGCTATATCCTCTGGATGTGGGTGTAGATTAAACCCATCGGTTTGTGGACTCCAAGATAGATGTGGATACACAAAGGGTATGTCCTTGGCATCGCACGCATTTAACAAATGCGCCGCCGTTTGCTTAGCCGCCGGTCCAAAAACAGCGCCCACACCTTTCTAAACGAACATTTTTAAAAAAGGGTATGCTTTTATATAGTTACCACCTTATATGCTTACCTGCATAAGCCTGCATAGCTGACCAAATGCCTGCACAGAATCACCATAGGCAACCTGCTCGATGTCGCCCGCCAACGGTACACTGAGATCGGTGTTCACCACGGAGATGGCATGCTCAAAGGTCTGCTGCATTTTGTTTGTGGCATCGTCCGTGATAAGACCTATTGCATTGAGTTATAACTCAAAATTTGATTGAGTGAAAGCGCTCCAAGTCTTACCAATATGTATAAACTGTCCATTGGCATCACCGTAGGAACTGCTGCCATAGCCGTGTACCGCATGTGGTCGTAGTAAAGCCCAAAACGCAAAAATTACCCAGTACCGCATTTTAATCATTTAACTTCAATAGTTTTCTTTTTGTATATTGTGTTTTTTGTGATCTTCCATTTCATGCAGACGCTTCTATTTTTATTAGATTTTTATCTAAGTATATTTATATATATATATCTATGGATGTATTTCTGTATCACCCGCACGACGCACAGCTGTTCGAAAGTTCTGGTCCCACTGAGCATACGGCTCTGACTGAAGGCGGAACGAGTTGCATTCACGTACAAGAAAAATATACTCAAAAAAGTTCTCCAAATATTGTATATGTATGTATGTATATTGTTTTGAGCTTGAAAGCTGCGAAGTTTTGGGATCATTGCCAGTGTTGTGTAATGCACTATTTAAATTATTATAAAACTAAATAATTGTTTCGTACAGAAGTTCTTGTTGTTTATATGCTTTTTATTTTTCTTTCGCAGTTTACATTTAATTGAAATTATCACAAACATAAATATAAATTTATTTAATTTAACTAACGTTATATGTTAAAAATATAAATAGTGAATCGCTATGAAATATACTTAAAATTATAGAGCATAATTTATACAATATTTTTTGGCACACATTTCTTACTATATCGAAAAAAAAACTATTTCTGCGTATTATTTTCTTGATTAACACTCAATGGCAAGTGAACGACGCGGCATTAATTCTAAAAAGAGGCCAACAATAGTAGTGTTAACTGGAAAAAATATTAAAAGATATACAATTTAAAAAGTTTACATTAATGTATTAAAAATATATTCAATAATTCTTAATCTGTGTGATGAGATGAGTCGGGAACTAGTATGGATGTTAGCTAAAACCGCCAAATTTGTATGTGTGCATTAAATTTTCCCACCTAATTTATTAGTACTGAGATAATCGTGCGCAAGATATTGTTTTGATTCTCGATTCCTTCTTCTAATCTTTAGAACAGACAAATCGAAAAACTTTGACAACAACAAGGGAGTGGTGCAACTGCAACGCAATTTTCGATAGCGTCTTACCTTGTTCAGATTAGGGTGCTGACTATATAGAAGGGCGAAATAAATTATCAAAACAGAAAACCATAAACAGTCCACAACTCGTTATTTAATTTTCGCTGTTCAGACGAGTTCCATGAAAATCACATTAAAATCTCATATAATAAAGTGAATTCACCTAAAAATACTTTTGTACTGTTTTTCCGAACTTTATAAAAAATGTCTCGGTTTTTATGTTTGTCCTTATTTTTCTGGAAAATGTTGGCATCACTGAACTGCAATGACAATTCTTTACAACATAGAAAATACTATATACTAAACCGAAAGTAGTGTGTGTATATATAATATATCCATGTTAAGTTCCCACAGTATGTAATTAGCATTTCCAGCTAAAGTCTAATGAAAATTGCGAATTGTGTAAAATGTGCTGTAAAGTTTGTGTGCATAATTAAAATGTGTATTTTTTGTTTGCATGTGAAACCCATTTGCAGACTTTTTAATGAATTCAGCTATTAAATTTGATTAATGTGCAAAAACAAGGGCACTTTTCACAGAAATATCCTGGGGAAACTGAAAACAGAAACTGGCGCATAACAATTTAGGCCCAATTGCCAAGACAATTGAAGAAGTCTGCGACAATAACAATAATCACAACTGCAAAAACAACTACATTGAGAAGAAATATGATAACAACAATAAGAATAAGAACAACAACAAATACATCGGTTGGTTAGTACAAAGAGGCCAACTGGTGATGGGCATAAATCACCATTAATTAAGTGAATCCGAATGGGAATGCGAATGCGAATGCGCCGCAATGGGACCAAGTGAAGTGCGATGACAATGTTGGTGTTGTTGCTGTTGTTGTTGCTGTTGGTTGTTGTGTCCCTTGCAACATGTCAGACAACTACTAAGCAAAAGTTTGTTAATTGAAACGAATTTGATATGAGACAAACAAGGGGACAAGCATCATCAACATCATTAACATCATCATTATCATCAACATCAGTCGCTATACTCACAATTAGTGTTAACTCCCATCGATGTTCTGTAAGCTGACATCGCTGGGCAAAGGTAATACTTTGATCTCTCAGTTATTGCTCCTACCATACGCTGCATTTCTTGGCGGGATTCATGGGCGTGCCCTCGGCACATTTAAATTCACGCGCAAAGTCATAGGAATTGGAAAGTGTACCAATGACACGATATCTGCCCGGACTGTGTATGGCCGTGTTGAGCTTATTCCGCATGGCCTCTGGTCGCATGGCGCCACACCACACCTGGCCGAAGTTCAAAAAGAATAATTGCGGGCCGGTCATGTTGAGGCCAGGCAGCATCTCGTTCTTGCTCTCGTCCGGATTCTCGTTCAGCCAGCGTTTGTAGGCGTGAAATGCCTGTCGCAACCCTCCATTGTCTGCAATGTTTTCACCTGCGGGCGAGATATATGTTGTAAATACAATGGAGTCTATAGTAATCAACACTGCTAAAAATATATATTTTAAATATTTCTTAAAGTTTACAAAATATTTAAATAGTAAATCCAGATTAATTTTTTAATTTTAAACAAGAATTGGTTAAAATTCTTATCACAATTTTTCAAATTTTTAAAAATTTTTTGAAATTTAGTTTTTTTTTCAGTGTAAGTGTTGTTTACCTTGCGTGCTTTCGCCGTTTAGCGAAATGCCCACCTCCTCGACCGTGTAATTGCCATATTGTGCAATGATGCATCGAGCTCGCTCATCAAAACCATGAATGGAGGAGTCGGTCCACCATTTGTGTATGTTGCCATTGCTGTCAAAGAGGCGTCCTTTGTCATCAAAGCCATGGGTCAGCTCATGGCCAATGACCACACCGATGCCGCCAAAATTCAGCGATTTTGGAAAGTGACGATGATAGAATGGAGGCTGCAGTATGCCAGCGGGAAACATTATCTGATTCTTGTTGCGACTGTAGTAGGCATTCACAATAGCTGGCGCCGTCTGCCAGTTGGTCTTGTTTACACGCTCGTGCAGCTTATCCTGTTCCGTTTTGGCCGTGTGCAGCAGCACATTGAGCGTGTTCTCAAAGTACTTGTCCGGGTGTATATCGATGCCCGCATACTTCTCGTTTAGCTCCTCGGCATTGAGTATATAGTCCGGATAGCCAATCTTCAAGGACATGGCGTTTACTTTCTGCTCCGCCAACTGCTTTGTGCTGGCATCCAGCCAATCTGTTGTCTTTAGTATATCACGGAAGGCCTGTTGAAGCTCGTGCGTCATGCGTAAGGTGTCGCGCTTGCTGTTGTCATCGAAATAGCGGCTGACAAACATGGAGCCCACTGCCATACCCATGTTGGTGTTCACCTGGGCTATGCATACCTTCCACCGCTGTGGACTTTCCTCGCGCCCAAATAACGAATGATAGAAATTCTGCTTGATGTCATCGAAACGGTCGTCCAAATTGTTAATGCGGTGCCGCACAAAACGCCACATCATATAGTTGGCCACGATGCGTGGCTCCGTCATGGCTAGCAGGGAAACCAGTTGTTTCATGTATTCCACCGCATAGATGACCACTTGCTCCGTCTCATTCACCTTGCGTTCCTGTAGCGTGGTCAGGTACGCCATCCAGTCAATCTGTGGCACTGTGGCCGACAGCTCCCGCAGTGTCATGCGTTTGTAGAGCTGCTCATCAATGGAAAAGGAAATATATTTTAGTTTATGATATGTCAGTATTATATACCTACTATTACTATCAACAACCAAATATTGTTATCGAGCTCAATGGTCGAAAAGACAATAGATCGCCGGAAATACTATCCTGCCCTGAATATGCCATACTTCTAAAATACTGTACTGTAAAAAAAAAATAATACTACTACTACTACTACTGTCGTGCACTGTCCTTAACCTTGGATATTATGTATTATTAATTAAACTAATTAACTTATTGTTATACCCTTACACCTATAGTTAACAATATATATGAAAGTTTATATCTATCAGTACTTCAACTTTAAGGGCTACTCTGTATGCTGTATATGCTCTTATAATTCTGTGAGCTAGATAATCTTAAAATTCTATGATTAGGTTGAAAATAGATCAAAATCGAACTTACCTTTGTAACATTGAGACGTTGTTCTGCCGGTGCTGTTATTCCCGCGAGTCGGGTCTCGAAGTTTACCAGTTCGGTTGAGGTGTGCAGTGAATCCGCTTTATTGGCTCCAAGTTTCTGCATCACCTCGGCCATGTAGCGCTGATAGGCATGCAAGTACTTGGCATTGTTCTGCTGCAGGAAGTATTCACGTGTGGGCAGACCCAGGCCTGTCTGATCGAACTGTATGACATTCTCTTCGGAGTTCTTGATGTCGGCACCAACCCACTGGACAATGAGTATGTCGTTGTTGTAACGACGCAGAGTAGCCGCCAACTTTTGCCAGTTGAAGTCGATAGCTTGCCAGTCAGGCTGGAGGACGGGCCAGCCGCCCAGCTGGCGTATGAGCGTCTGTAGCGGTTCAAGACCACGCCGCGACAACAGTTCACTGTTTACACAGGATTTGTATAGATTCTTCGCCTTTTGCAGGGCGTCGTACTTAGGTTTAAGGAACTCTTTAACTATTTGCGGCTCCGCTTGCGGCTGTGGTTTATCCTTGGGCAACGCTTCGTCAGACTTGTCGTGGGTGGGTTCAATGAGGCGCTTGCGTTTGGTGCTATTGCTGAAGCGTTTGTAGCGCACAAGTACGCGATTGAGCAGGTGGCGTCGCTTGACGATATGCTGGCGCAGACGCTCAGCTTTTAACTCCGATGCCTGATCTGCTTCGGGTTCCTGCTCATTGAGCTTGAATGTGTTCTGGCGTACTCGTGCATTGGCATTGGGTTGCGTTGGGCTGTTCTTCTCCAGCAAATTGCGAAGCACTGTGTCTAAACTTTCGCGCAGCATCTCGAAGGTGTCGAAGCCGGCCTTGTCCTTGGGTATGGGGTGCAGTTTCTCCCAGTTGCCGCAGGCGTATTTATAGAAATCGATGCAGGGATCCACTTGGGTGTTCATGTAACGCTGCATGGTCCTGGCCTGAGCCTGGCGTATATCATTTTTTGTGCCCTGCTCGTTCCAGAACGATGCTAAATTGTCCTTAATTAATTCTGCCTCTGGATCATTGAATTTATCTTGTTGCAGTTCCTTCTCGGCTTCACGTCGCTCGCGCCCTGTCCAGCGTTTCCCCAATGCGTCATTGGATTGCTGCTTGGGTATGGTCTTCTTATGATTGATCTCGGTATCTAAATCATCTTCCACTACCTTCGTCTCGATGGTATTGTCAAAACATTCACGAGGCATGGTAACTACCCCCGGACCATGCGGCAGAAACGATGTGCGTGCATCCTTCATCAATGTGCTGCGCTCCTCCAGATCCAGTGTTTCACCATTGCCATAGCGATATGGTGAACAACGCCGTTCGCGTTCCTCTACCAAAGATTCCTCCATACGGAACGGCCGTTGTACAATCAGGAACTCATCATTAAGCAGATCCTTATAGTTGTTGCCGCTTTCTTGCACCAGCGTCTCATACTCGCCGCTTTGTCCAGGTCCGTCCAGTTGCACTAACTCCCGCTCCCGTTGCAGCTCCAGCTGCCGCATACGCTGCTCGCTAATCTGTATCGCCTGGAGCACACCATCAAGCCTCAACAGGAGCAGCAGCACCAAAGTTAATGGCAGCATGACCACTGGAAGCAGCAAAAGCAATTTACAGCATGTTAGACCTGGACACCATTGTACGCGACCCGTTTGCTCATTCACCCCCAAACCCAGTTTGATGCGTCGTCCCCGAGGGGAGGGTGCTTGGGATAATGGCAGGCCGTGCACCTGAGCCAGCGCCAGTTTTAAAGGGCTGTGTCGGCTCATGACGTAACGAACGCAACGTGTAGCGAATGTAAATACGAGTATATATGAATATGAATGTGAATACGTATACGAAACGAATACGAGTAATATATGTAGGTTCGAAATGTTCTGCGATGTGGCCTTTATACTTTAATTAAACGCAATTTTGCGCGACGCAATAGCAAAACAATGATGAGCCACTTCGCTCTGTCAGCGAGAAAGAGCGCGTCCGAGAGTGAGAGTGAGAGTGAAAGAGTGAGAGCGTAACGAACACCGTGTGGCTACCAGCGAGAGTGATCGTGCTGGCGCATCAGTCGCGCGCGCAATGTCTACTGAATGTGCCAGCTCCGGAGGCAAAACCACAACCACAGCCATAGCTACAGTCAGAGCTTGGTTCTGCCTCTAGCTCAGGCTTGGGCTATGGCAATGGCGCTGACTGTGGCTTTGGCCCCTCAACTAGCTGCAACGGTCAAGCTGGACGCAATCACGGCGCGCGACAAACAATTGAATGAAGACGACAGCGACAACGACAACAACAGCAACAACAACAGCAAGAATAACATCGACAACAACATGAAAAATTACAACAATGATGGCAACGACGCCAACGCGGCGCTTCAATAAACCCTCACAGGCAAAGAGCGCACAAGAATGCACTACAGTCGGATGTATGCGACTAGCAAATACCGCCATTTCTGCTATAATCTAAAACGCAGCTGCACTATATCGTAGATGAAAAAATAAAACTTGTAAAACCTTTATGAGGTTTACAAAAAAGAAAGATCACTTAAAGAACTCATCAAATCTTAAACCAATTCAGAATAGGTAGTTTCGATTTTAAAAATAAAATTTTTGTCTATTTTATTAACTAAAAGTAAGACTTTATTTGAAAATATTCAATAAATTGTAATAAAACGTGATCCATTAAAATTATTAAAAAGCCTTGTAACATTGGATTACTTAATCCAATAATTGATATAATATTTTACTACGATAAACCGATTGTTTCTTGTAAACATCCATGTTATACTCCACTGCAGATGTACAGGGTATATTCTAGTAAGATAGCAGCTTAAGTGGAATGAAAGCAGCAGCTAGATTGAGATTCGGATTCGAATGCGGTTTGTTGGCGCGTATTATGTTTGTGATCCGAGTGTTTACTCGGTCCATTCAGTTTGTCAAACGGGGCATAAAGCGGAACAAATATTGACAATTGAGCCATAACAAGATAGTTGTGATATTTACCTATTGATACAATAGGTGTTTGACCTTCTGTAAATGTCTGAACCTGTGCCAGAACCCTAAGCATATTGCCATAGTCCCCACTGTTGACCTATTAACCTCATTCAGTTTTCTGACAAAGCAACGACTTCCGCTTGCATTAATGGGCGCTAATCAAAAGCAAAAACAACAAGTTTTGCACAAACACATACACATACACATACACACACACACATTTAAATATAGTATATCAACATATACATCATACAAACATATGCCATACCGAAATTAGTGTCATTATCACTGGCACAACACGACTCTTGAGCACTCGCACCTCCGCGTTGACCTCCGCTTGGGTTCACCTTCGAATTGAGTCTAAATTCAATCAACTTAATTTAATTTTACAAAACAATTGCACTGCTCACACGAAAATAGCACTAGTACAGGTTAAATTTGGTGCTTGGTATTGGCTTGTTATTTATAAATTGCTTGCGCTACGGTCCCATAGGTGGGGCCTATTACCAGTGGCTAATGCTCTGATAAACAAACATGTTAACAGTGAACGCTTGATAAAGCAAATCGATTTAATTGTAGGCGTGTGCTACGCTAAGTAGGAGTATACTTCTGTTTGTTATGTGAATAGGAAATCGAATTGATTTAAGATATGATATAATATATAGGTTACAAGCGTCTATACTCAATCAATCAGCCTAGAATTTCATAATAAAATTGATATTTTTACTTGAATTTGTGCAAGTACAATCTATGATATATCTTATTTAATTCAAGTTGAATTGGAATATATTCAAATAGTCGACTAGACGTGAATGAATTATATCGATTGTCCATGTGTATTAGGAACCGCTCAAAAAAATGAAGTAGCTCTTGTTTACTTAATGTGTTAACTCATTTGTCATTTAAAGTATTGTAATAAATTACTCATGCAGCTGGCTATTTAATCTTTTAAGCGACAAGTTTCTAAGTGGCTGCAACTATAATAACTATAATATACAACTTTATTGAAATGTCACTTTAATTATGCATCTTATTGCACAAAACCAAGTAAGAAAACATGTACCAATACTACGGAATCGACAGAAGCTTATATGGTGGATCCCAAGAAGTATATGGTTATACAAATTATATTATATCAAGTTTTAAGCTGTGTCTGCATTTCAAAAGATTGTCTGACCTATAAACTTTTCTACTGAGTGTTCATTTTAAATATAAGTTTAAGCTAATTGTGTATAATCGATTATTGAATAGATTTTGTATCAACGACAAGATGTTCAACCTTTCACATCGATTGGTAAACTTAAGTTCTTACATAAGATTAAAGTTAAGCAATTTATTGCATAAACTATAACATAAATTGCTTAATTTAAGTTTCACTAAACTATATATAATATACAATCTACAACAAGGGCAAATTCTCTACCGTTAATAGGCTTCCACGATGCGTATGCGTAATATTCATCAGCATTATGAAAATGTCAAAATGTACATATTTACGGCGAATCTCCATAATCACACTTGCCAGGCACGCACACACACACACACACACACACACACACACACACACACATATATATATATATATATACTTATGGACAAGTAGTTAAGTGAATTTAAGGTACTTAGAGTGTAACAAAAGGCAAAAAACTTGTAAGTAAATTGCCTTTCGACATCGTTTCATGCGTCAAGGCATTAGGTCGTTCTTTTTTTGTTGTTTTGTTGTTTTTTTTTTTTTTTTGGTGTAGTGTTACAAGATTATGTGGATAATTGCTGGCATGCGATGCCATCTAATATGACGCCACGCACCTCATTTTCATTTCATTCAGACCAAAATGGCCCAACCCGCTTCCCATCTTCTCCTGTCTATGTGTACGGTACGTTGATTTGGTCCACTTCCCATGCCTCGTGTGGCACATGAATTTCAGTTTCATGAACAGTAAACACGCAAAATTGAATGTGTGTGTGAGTGTTTAAGTGAAATTTACATATGTATTTGTGTATGTATGTATGTATTGCCATTGGCACGTATGCTAATTTTAGCCTTAAACCTTTTAATTATCGAGTATGACCGAGATTGGAGCACATGTCAATTTATCAACAACAACAACAACAACGCACACATGCTTACAATATTTGCATACTGCATCTGCCATGAGCAAACAGATGGAATGAATTGTGTTGAACACATTGACAGTTCGACAGATTGACTGACTGATTGCCTGGCAGGTGGCAGCACCTAACGTTTTTATATCGTTTTTGTATCGTATATCATATGATTGTGCACGGTCTTCCGTGAATATATTCTAGTGCTCACTTGATCTCTGGTGCGAGTGCGCACAACAATCGAATGTACAACGATGTATTCGATTTCGCAGTTCAGCACCTTCTAGGGGAAGGCATCAGTTAACACCGAGGTGAACGAACCCTGTAGGTATGAAAAGCGCTTTCAAATAAAGTTAAAAGTTATAATGTTGCTAAAAGAGCACCACCTTGTCTTAAACACAATAGATTAGGTCGCATTCAATATGAAATATTTTTGAGAATAATTTAATTCAGCTGTCCGATGGTTTTGCCATAGAACATGCAAAATCATAACAGATTGAATCTTCACTTATTTTAAATAATTATTATATTATATTGCTTATAAGCGAATGTCGGCAACATGAACTTAACTTTGAATTACACAGATATTATCAGACTATAAGAGGTTTCCAATAAGAGGTTTTATTTTGAATAGCCCGCTATTTCAGTGGATGCCCTTTCATGAACAATATATGATGGTACTTCTATTATCACCGGCGTCCAAAGTAACACCTCTTACTGGAAACCACTTTATTCATAAATTGATTAGTTTTTTCGATAAAATAATAATTCAAATCCTAGTACTTCCTTTAAGTTGAACTTTTATGCAGTTGATTAAACACTCACTTGGTAAACTTTTATAGATTCACTTCACTTGCAGGTTCTCACAATTCCCGACGCTTTTCCAACGACGGCCGCTGGCGTTTTGAAACTGTTTGGAGATTTTAGCTTGAAAATCAGTTCGGTTCTGCAGTTGCTGTTGATATTGTTAGTGTTGTTGCTGTTGCTGCATCTGTATGTTGTCACCTTGTGAATGGTTCGACGGCTTGTAATGACTTTAAATTATTAGGGATGATTTAGTCAGAATAATGGCAATGACAGTGCCTCTTGATTTGCTGCGGCTGTTTGGAGTCACAAAATGTTAATTGCCGCGAGTTTACCGCTTATTAATATTGGAAGAACAGCACAGCAACTGCTTCCAGCACATACTCGAACTGAAAATCAGATGGGAACTCAGCTGTGAGCCTATAAGCAGAACTTCGAATCTCCAACTGACTCATAAGTCAATGCTTAATAGAATCAAACTGATTTCTCATAGTGATTAGTTAATCGAACAATATTTTTTAGAACAGTATTTTTTAGACGCCCTGATCAAAAAAAAAAAACCCCTAGCAGAGCCTTTTTACTTTGAGAAAAAATTTAAATATGTATAACAGATTTATATATTCTTGATCATAGTAACAAGTTGTCTTTATCGGCTATCCATTGTTTATATATTACTTATAATAATTTTAGTTTTTCGACGATAAATAATAACTTTGTAATTTAAAACGATAATCACAGATTTTATTTTCAATTATTAATTATTAATTTATTGATTATCTATTTAAAATTTTTAAATACTAACCATCCATTTTTCAATTGCCAATTACTTTCTATCGATATCCACCGTGGACACCGAAAACTACTATCAATCAATGTAGAATACTATGTCTCTTTGAAATTAGTACAATATACGGGGAAAAAAATACGGAATCACTTAACATAGTGCTCTTAATAGCGAGCACCGTCCCTACTGTTTTTGCCCGTGTTAACACTACATTTTCTGAATGGCGGACTTGGTGTCTCTCTGTTCTCTGGTACGACTTTACGATTCTTTGAACTCTTTGTGAAATCATCTATTTGCTGAGAAGGAAAGTGTAAAGCAAATCACAATATTTGCGCTGTTGATACTATCTTTATTATTTTTTTGAGGTTTTTTTCTCGTAGAAAGGGTAGTATGTGGATCTTCTGACATATACTTTATTTAAAAAAAATATATAACTTATAAATATGTATACAAATACATATGTAGGTGAATAAAAAATATGCATGATTACAAAGGAAGTAATAATAAAAAAGCATACATAAATACTTAAAGTTATTTTCAAATTATATTTATCGCCATTTAACTCTAATTTATGCGACAGGGTATTTTCACTGTATTTACTTTATTTTTTATGTAGCTTGAACGAGCAATCTGGTAGTATGATATTTTATTTTGTTGAGTACATTGATATTTAAATACACTTTGCTTGTCTTATAAAGGTAGATCGTTTAAAAATAGCTGCTCTGGTCTGTTTCATTATCAGAAGCGTAAGCAACAATGATTTGAAAATCAAAACAAAAACAGTTAAATAAAATAGTTAGTCTCTTATGCATTTTCTTTTTGCCATTGTCATGTATAGAAATAAATAATTATATATTTTATATTTTATATTTAATATTATATTTTTGAAAGAATAATACATTTATACAATCGAAAATATACAAATTTGAAAATCTAGTCTTTTTCTTCAGCTCCGAGGGAATGTTTAAATAGCATTTGATAGCTGAACTAGTATAAACTGTTTAAATATAAAACAATTCAATTTAATAGTTTTACAAGTCTTCACATATATACATGCAAAAAAAAAAATATCTAACAGTAGGGACTGACCCGACAGTAGGGACCCCACGTTTAGTTTTTTGGGGCAGTTTGGTCTTTTCGGAACAGAATAGTATTTTTGGGGACGTAAAGTACATAAATCGGTAATTGATATCGGTAATCGATGTAAAAGTAGTGTAAGGAAATTTTAGACATATGTTTCAAAGCTCATCTTTCTAGCTTCAAAATTGCGATTTTTAAGCTGATTTTAAGCTTCAGAGTATCCACCAGTGGGGGTTTGGGGACAGGTATCAAAAATTTGATTATAAGAGTAGGTGCACAGTGAAATTCAGCACATATGTGCCAAAGCACAACGCTCTAGCTCCAAAATAGAGCGTGATATGAAATTTTTAATTTTGGTATCCAATTGTGGGGGAGTGGGACTAGGTATCCAAAATGCACAAAGTTAATAGACCCTTTTTGTGTTTTTTAAACACAGGGTCTAAAAATGATGTACAATCTTTCCATCTTTGGCTAACTATATTCAATGGATTAGTTACAATATTTCACAGTGCAATATTGAAGGTGTTGATTTGAGTTAAACATCAAAGACTGTCTATGGTAAAGGACATTCCTTCGATCAATCAAACTGAGCTGTTACTCAATCAATCAAACTGATTTAATGAGTAAATTCCAAGCATCTGGTTGAGGTTATGCCTTCAGGTTTCGGTATGCAATTGTAAACATTTTGTATAAACTCTGCAGCACACATAGTCATACATATCATGCCAAGCAGCAGGAAACTCACAAAATTCTTGAAATAAACCTTTAAATGAACATTGACTAACTGGAAGATGATAATGGCCAAGGAGAATGCAATTGAATGCAAGTGTTGTGCATATGGCAAAGCTTCGTAAATACTTGTGAATACTTGTGAATGTATATGTATCAAATTGAATAGTTGCAATCGAATGACCTTAAATTTCGAATACTTTGCATAGTTTACAAACTGAATACTTTTGACTTTTAGATCAATTTAAATGCGGCAACTACATGGTATATTAGTCAATCGATTGACTGCGACGATTTGCAAATTTTTAAATTTTCCAGCAAAGTTTCACCATCAATCTCAATCTGTGTCCCAGCAACAGCAGCAAAAGAAACACGAACAACAGTTACAGCAACAAAAATGGCCGAATTCAAGCTGCAGCGGAAATAGAAGTGCGGCATAAGTGCACTTCCGGTGCCGATTGCAGTCGCCGCATGCAATGCATAAATTTTGCAAAACATATTTATGTCTGGTTTCTATTTCGCATTTGCGTTCTCTCTCTCTGTATTTCTCTATCGCTTTCTAACACTCTCGCTATTTATTGTTTGCTTTCTCTCAGTGCATTTGTGTGTGTGAGTGTGTGTCTTTGTGTGTGTTTATTCGTGTAGGTGTGCATCATTTCACTAACGAGATTTACACATTATTTTTAGTGGCGTGTGTGTGTGTGCGTATAGTATATACTCTATGCTGAAATCCGCAAACGAATGGCGCCAGCAAAGGATTTGCCAATTTTTTACAATTCACCCTCTCTCTCTCTCTCTCTCTCTCTTTCTCCCTCTCTCTATCCCACTGTATGCCTACACAGATGCATTTTTATATGTAGTATGCGTATCTGTTGCCATTTGTAATAATATTTGAGCAACCACTGTGCAACAGTTGCATCTACATATATGTCGCTTTCACCTGGGACTCTATCATACACACACACACACACACACACACCCACACACACGCACAACCACACACACACATACATATGAACATAGATGCACCTGCTAGTTTCCGCTTTAAATGCTGTTGCAGTCGGCAGCTAAGCCCTCCTAACCACCCACTCTCCTATAGCCGCCGTTGAGGCAATGGCATTGCAAGGGACATGGAGTTGTTGCCCCATCCCTGATCATTAAGCGAATTGATGGGTGGTTTAGTTATTACCAGTGCAAACTGTTTGACTTTCGTTTCGTCCCGCAGCACCGAAAAATGCTCCAACCCGGCTCTGTGTCAGCCAGTAGCTTGCGGTGGCAACTAAGCGCATCAGCCATAATGTTGCATGTTGGCCCATGCCGTTGCCAGTACTTACTGGGCACCTATGCGGGGTTTGGGATCTGTTGCTGCAAGTATTGCAATCCCCAGATAATAGCAGTGACAACAAACTGAGTGAGCTCGTGTACTGCGGTCGCTTCAAGTGCACGGTTGAATGCATTTTGGTGGCAGCAACAGCAGCAGCATCAGCAGCAGCAGCAGCAGGTGCACTGAGGCAGGAGGAGCCGACATGGGCAATGTAACATTGAGCCCCGGACTCAATTCTAATACTCCTCTGGCCATGTTGTGTATTTGCCTTGACTGCACTACCACTACCACTATTACCACTACCACTACCACTACCACAACCACTATAACTACCACTACCACAATCGCTACCATGTCTGTCTCAATGTCTGCGTTAGCTTCTTGTTTCTTCATCTGGTTTCTTCTTTTGCTTTGTCTAACATCAAATGGTTACAAGCTACAACTGAATTGCCTAGACATTGATTACTTTTTCACTCAGTTGCATTCGAAATCAGATAAAAGAAAATCCTATTGAGTCTTTTTGAAGTAACTGGAACCATAGCCACAAATATGATGCAACCTTACTTTTTACTCTCTATTCTCTTCAATTGAATACGTCTATATATAGGTCTGTGTATATGTGTACATAAAATAGTGTATTGCATTTTATTAAATCGAAAATTGCTTAAAAAAATATTCACCAATTTTCATTTCATTTCGTATAAACATTATTTCATCTATACTATTTATTCAGACTTACTGTATTAAAAAGAAAATTCTATAAAGTAATGTAATTTTTAATAAAGTGAATATGTTATCAAAAAATATAAAATCTATATATCAATGTGCAGTAATATATTGCAATTTTTTAAATATTTAAAATTGTACAGATAATATATAAATTCTCAAGTTAATACGCAATCCAATTAAATAATTGTAAATATGTTCAGACATTCGATTGAAATTAGAAGTAATACTATCCTGAGCTAAAACTCTGAAACTGTATTAATTCTAACACAAACTATAGTTTGTGTGCTTGTGTGTGTAATTATAATTCGAAATCCGTAGAATCAATACTATAATAATAAAAGCAGTAGTCGAGTTTCATTAGATAATGACCGCAGATGCAGCATAACAAAGTTTATTCAGTTTGATTATACACATTATTCATCATGTGGCTTTAATTTCACATTTTATTTACACATAATGCATGCGATTGTATCCATGCCAGAGGCACATGATGCACTAACATATAGAGGTCGGATGGGATAGAGGTTGGAAGAGGGGCGTGAAACTTTTGCCATGTTACTTCGGTGTGCAATGCAACGGTTTACAGCACGTTGGTAACTGTGATTAATTTCCGGCTGGTTGACGATAAAACTGCTTTGGCTCATCAATATCTGGTTACGACTGGCGTCCCACCTACCCATGCCACGCATCCGCATTTTGTCCACATTCCACACTCCATGCACACCCGGTCACACCATCATCAGCACGACTGCGTGTGCGCATCCAAATAAAACCAATCGGTTTGAGCAAATGTCAAATACTGCGAATTCTACAAGCTTTTTGCAGACATTTTGTTGCCCCCATGCAATGTTGCATTTGGGTCAATGATGTTGCATTGCTGTTTTAATTTTTTCTGCCTTGTTTTTTTTTTTTTTTTTCGTTTGTTTTTGAAAAATTTCCCATTTTTTACTTTTTCCAACTGTTTTTTTAAGCTGTGTGCAAAAAAAAAAGAAAATGCTGCAGATTGTATGCACTTGTAAATAAATAAATCAATAGAGGGTCGCAGCCCCTTGGCCACAGTGTGACCATGCAAACTGAAAAAATATCTATCAGTTGGGACCGTGCCTGACAGTAAGGATCCTGTGTTAAGTATATTCGGTACAGAATGATATTTTTGATAAAGTGTAGTATTTTAGTATTTGTAGTATTTATTTTAGTATTTGGTATAGTAGTATGAAACAAACATGATCTGCAGATCGAATGAGTATTCGTGCCTAATATTGGTAAGAGCTACCTTAAAGTTTTCGAAATATAAGTGTTTCTATAGACGATTCGACTTTTCTTTCTTATAAAGAAATAATATGCCAGTTACACTCAAATTGACTTTACACAAATTTAAAAGATTCACATATGTGTCTTTTAAACACAAGGTTTACAAAAAAGGACAACAATTCGTTTCAACGTTTTCACAAAATACAGAACTTGTTCATAACGACGACTTTACTTAATAAACCGACCCATTCTATCTCCCACTCACTCTCCCTCTCTGTGTGTGTGTCTCTCTCTTTAGTATTCTCTCTCTATGTATCTATAGTATATCTATAATATTGGAGCTAGATTTAATATTCAAGCAGGTCTAATGCGAACATTGACCGAATATCGAGCACAAGTGCTGCATACTGGGCGTTTTGGCTCTAGTGTCTGTTTTCGATTTCGGCTCTTATGCGCTCCAAGTATTTTTATTTATTATGCACACATACACTTATATAAAATAGATATATTCTATATATATATATATATGTATCTACATACGTTCGTATGTCAATGTACATAGACGTTGCGCTTCTACGTTGCATAAACATAACATAAAATGGGAATATCTACGAGCCATTGGCATCTTTTGTTTAGCATTTGAAGTGCACATTAGAAACGTTCTTTTGGGGCTGGCCCATTGTGCCCACCATGCTGAGCAATTGACTATTGAGATTTCGAGATGGTAGAAGAATTGCTAGTCATCAATCTCTGTCTCCAACAGCATAAGCATAAAATTCTGATATTTGTCCAGCAGAGTTCATAGCTAATACGACTTTAATGCCATCCATACTTTGCTGTGGGTAAGTAACGAGAGCCACACACACTCACACACACACACACACACACACACTCGAACATACACACACTCATACATATATGTGTGTCTGTACACTCCTTGAAGCATATCATACATACATCTCGGAAAGTTCAATGTGGAATTGAAGAGCACAGTTTATATACCAAATATATATACATACATGCAATTGAAATAGTTTTCCTGTTATTTAGGTATTATTATCTTATACTACTTCGCATTGTTGGGAAATTATGCATGCAGAAATTGCAATTACAACTGCACTTACATTGCACCTTGCACTTTGCACCTTGCACCGAGCCGAAAGATGCGGCATGCACCTTGATATTTTGTCGCACGTTAAGTCATGTGCGAAACCCCATTTACACCTGTTCCTTTCTCGGAATTAAATCAAGACGTGCTGTCGCCCTAAATGTATTGCATACTGAATTGACCAACTGACGCTACTAACTGTTGTCATTAGCCCAAGGCATCTATAAGTGCAGCTACCAATTGCAGTCCATCTTTCGAAGCTGCCCTAATATTTTGCGGTCAAGTGTAGCTCTCTTTTACTCTTGCTCTCTACCTATCTTTCTCTAAATATGGATGTTTGTGTAAATATTACTAGTGACTGGTAGGTGTAGAATATTGACAGAAATAGGGAACGATAGAGATTTAGAGACAGAGAAAGTCAGTGAGAGACATAGACAGTTGTGTGTTGTTGTATTAAGTGCAATGCAATAATAAACGCAATAAGCTTTAAACGTAAGCGGCTTAAACCATCTGAAGTATACCCCATTACCTACTTAAGTGTGAGCTATGCACTCTATGTATATTGGCTTACATTTACAATAAGATCAAATAAGGTATAAAACTTTATTTAAAATTTAAAAATATAAAATTTTATTATCAAAATGGCATAGAAGAGGTTTATTGACTCTTTGATATAGCTTTGATATTTTATCAAAAGTTTCTATCATTAGAATATCTATAGATACTTAAATGTATATATAGACATTTAAATCCCAATTTCAAGTACATGAAACATAAAAGGGCAGTGCAGCAAAGCGTTATATTACTGAGATGATTGTAATGCGAGTAGTACGTATTCAGTATTTGGTATTTCGTAGTCTTGAGTGCTCCTTAGTAACACTCCAATCTGAGCGAACATGAGTTGATTATTTCGCATTCG
Source organism: Sphaerogastrella javana (assembly GCA_037040025.1). Classification (NCBI taxonomy): domain Eukaryota; kingdom Metazoa; phylum Arthropoda; class Insecta; order Diptera; family Drosophilidae; genus Sphaerogastrella; species Sphaerogastrella javana. Next base: position 11,359 of record JBANCZ010000241.1, on the reverse strand, counting down.
CGGTTTGTATCACGGATGGCTTACATATACGTATATATTAATGTGTATGTGAATAGATACGTATCTGGATATGAGCATTTGAAGTGATTTACATAAATCTTCAATCGGCATGCTACAGAGGCCTCAAAGGGGCAACAATGCCCGCACTGATGCACTCAAGTATGTAAATATAATGATGCCTAGTGTTGCATGCATTGACTATGACTGCTTTCTATTGACTTTAAGAAATTCAAATCAAATACATCGATTGCAGACATTTTACATCCCATTTCCCATCGCCCAGTTCCCAGCCTCCAAATGGAAGCTTCCTCGCTAATGGGCCATACACGTAGACCACTCAATGAAGTCCAATCTATGGAGAACTAACTCACACATACAAATTGACATACGTACATATATACAACCACACACACATACATGGATATCACTCTTCGATTTGGCGTTGAAATTCGGAGCAACAATTGCGAACGTATATCACGCTAATCACGTGCATTAGCTCGTCCGACCTTACCCAACCTATTTGGATAGCAATCTGTGCCCCAGTCACACCACACTAGGGTATCCGTAGTTAACCGCTATGTATGCAGTTCCTCAAAAGCTTTTTAAGCATACACTTAGACAAACCCATTCTAAAATTTACTCAAATCAAAAATTCCAAAAAAAAATTAAATTTTCGGTTGTAAGAAATTTAAAAAAAAATTTCTTAAATTAAAAAATATTTTACCACATAACAAATACTTAAACAAACTCAAAATAAAAATATCTTATTTCAAATTCAAATATTAAAAAAAATTTAATTTTTGCTTTAAGAAATTTAAAAAAATTGTCCTTATTTAAAATAATATTTTTTGCATAGTAAATATTTGAATAAACACAAAATAAAAAATATCTTATTTTAATGAATGAAATTTAAAATATTCTAAAATCGGCATATAAAATTATTAAAGTTCTTTACATTTTTAGCAGTGTACTCGCACAGGAAACAGATTTCACTTCAATCGCTGGAAAGGCAATCAAAATGAATTGGCCGAGAAGTATGATCTAGTACTAGATCAGCTCAAGGTGTACCATATGCTATAGTTGGCTATAGCTCTCTGAAGCGTCTGTCCACAATGAGTACAATTTAATTAGTAACCGCAGAGGGCGAGAGCACTAACTGCTTGAACCCCTCTTTCCGCCCCTCTTTCCGCCTTCAATTTGCGTTGGGGATTCATGCGCTGTGTCACATCCTGTCTGGGTCGATGCCAGCAGTTGAATGTGGACAACAAAGTGAAGCGAGAAGTTTTATCAGCCAAGTGAGATTGTGGACGGCATTTCAATTATCGTTACATTATGTTCTCCATCTACATCTCTCTCTTCCTTTTCCCTTTCTCTATCACATTTTTTACTGGATTCAATGAATTTTGCATCAGTTGAACTAATGTGATTATATGGTAGATAGTATTTGACCGACTTGTGTATAAGTATTAAAGATCTGATTTAAAATTTCAAATACTGGTATTATTAGTATTAGTATTTTATAATTTATATTTAATTATTTTAGATCATATTAGATTGCATATGACTGAAACAATGTTATTACTGTAGCTGACACTTCATACACTCTGACAACTCTAGAATATTGAAATACACTAATTCAATATTTAGGATGGAGACATATTAAATTTATTTTAGGCAATACATTAATTCAATTCACATTGAAATTGAAACTGAGACTGAAACTGAATTTCAATGTGTTCAAGTTGATTGAGATTCATGGCAGTGTGTCTAAAATATGTAGGGTATTTAGATACCATTTTACCATTTGGCTTGCTTTGCTTTTAACATTTGTACAAGCAAATATCTCGAACTTTTTCTCTCTTTCTAGTTCTTCTTTTTTTTTTTGGTGTCGCGCAGCGGATGTAAAGGAGAATTGTGAAAGAAAATAGCGTATGTCTGGTTTCTTAGTTTCTTAGTTGGTTTCTTGGTTGCTTTGCTTTCTTTTGGTGCTTCTTGCTTTTGGATGTGGCCCGCTGCGTTGATTAGAAACCCCAAAGCGTTGCCAGATGTCGTTGGGCGCCACGAAATTGGCTTTTAATTGTTGCAAAAGTGAATTTGCCACAAACAGGATGCAATTAAGACATTCAAATTCACAATTTGAGTGCACGGTGCTAATGCTCTTGTCTATACAGCGATAGTGGACAAGTTGGAGAAATCAAGGGGGAAGCATAGAGATACAGAAAGCCAAAGATAAAAAGATGAGGAAAGAGAGAGAGAGAGAGAGAGAGAGAGAGAAGTGTGACTTTACACTTGATATTGGGTCATGTTGCACGTGCAGCGGCATTTATAAGCAGGTCGACCGCTGTCCAACGCCAGCGACAGTCGGCGACCCCGACACACATTCAAAGTGGAATATTAACTAATCTGTGTGTGCCACTTGGGCATAACGACGTTTGCAATGAAGCAAGCGTGCCACTTTTGGTAAGGACATCGCATATAGGTGGACACCTTCAGCCAACCTTCTATGGACATAGCCGACACTCGGATACTCTTGCATATACCCGTCCTAGGTTGAAAATAGGACCATTGATCATAAACAATCATAATCCAAAGAGAATTGATTTGATAGTCGAGTCTATTCAAATATTCAATCTAATACACTCACAATTATTGAATATCATCTGAAATCAAATATAAAATATATATAGATATAGACAATCTTAAGATTTACAATTTCCAACTTACGATTTATAATTTATGATTTACGATTTACGATATACATTGTACGTGATATAGATTCGCTGAGAAAATCATGCAATGATTTGCTAGGGTATCAGGGGTCAACGCTGCGAACTGGCGCATTGAAAATATGCGTACGTGCTCGTGTGATAAATTCACATTTTCCGGCTGACGCCGAGCACCTGCAGGACAATCGTTGGCATTGATAGACACCAAAAACCGAATGAAGCACACAAGATGGGGTGTTGTTGTTGTTCTTATTGCTGAAGATGTGTGACAGCCCTGCAGGCTGAAGTCTTGAGCGTAGGCCAAGGCACAAGCCCAAGCATTGGCATATCGTATAGGTATAGGTTTAGGTACAGGTGGTGAAGCTACCCGAGCACCCGTGAAACGTAGCGGAACGCCGGTGTCAAAAAGGAAGTGACAACAAAAAAAAAAAGACCCAAAAAACAGAAAAAAAGAAGAGTAAAGCAGGCAGCTGAATAAAAGCACAAGCACAAAAACAAAACGAAAAGGGAAACTCTTCTAGAAGTGCAGACAGCGATGAGCACGTCGTCGGACGACAGAGACAACGACGATGATGACGATGATGACGATGATGACGATGATGACGATGACGACGATGACGACCATGGATGGCCACATTTTGTGCCTTTTTGACAGACACAACTTTGGAATTGCTCTGATTACGGCGCTGCTGAGAGCAGCGGAGCAATGGGCATGAACGGATGCGGACCACAGTGGATTCAGCTCAATGGCATGTTGACAATGATAACGAAGTTGGCCCTAGCTTGGTTTAGCATTCGCATTCGCATTCGTATTCGTATTCGTAGATGTATTCGTTATGCGCATTCGTATTCGCACTCATACACACACCAATATCAACTGGAAATTGTGCGGCAGACGTTTTCGTTCTCAGTTCCAAAAAAACAAAAAAAAAAAAAAACAAAAACAAAAGAAAAAAAGAAATTGGGGGAAAAAAACAAAGCGCAGTGCGAAAAATATCAAATGTCGCATGCCGGCATTAATATTTCATGAGAAATCATAGTTTGGTGATGCGTATAATTCAAAGGAGTTGCAATCTGAATTAATTTCAAATGCTTGGACCATGACGCCAGGTATTTCATTCATTTTTATCGATTTAACAGTCATACAGACTACACACTGCACGCACAACTTCCCCATTTCCCTGCCCTCTTTCACTGCCACTCTCTTACTCTATCTTTTTCCCTGTCTCTCTCTGTCTCTGTATCATTTTGGTTTTGGTTTGTATTTGGTGATTTCAATAAGCCAAACTTGGCTGAAAATTCCAAAGGACCACTCAGTGTATTTGGCTTGATTCTGGATCAGGGCATTGTTGGTTTTAATTGTCAGGCATACAGACAGACAGACAGAGAGACAGACAGACAGTTAGACAGATGGACAGATATAGAGACAGGGATTTCTCCCTGCTGTGCTACTGTGGGTATCTATATGAAGCCATGTGCTGGTGCGGCAACAAAGTTTTTCATTCCAACATTTCTGCATCATAAAACTTTACCCGAAAAGCGCATCAAAATGAATGCGTATCGAATTTGTGATGCATGTGCAACGATCAATGCTGCCACATGATGCTATAGGAGATGCCCCATATTGCATCACAAGCTGGTGTTGCTGCTGTTGCTGTTGCTGCGGTTGTTGCGGCTACTGACAAAGTTTAGTCAACGAAACTCATTTATTTGTTTTCCGCCGTGACAGTTGAACCATGTAATTATACACAGACAACCAACTCGCTCTCTCTCTCTCTCTCTCTCTCTCTCTCTCTCTCTCTCTTTGCTCCTGTGACGCTCTTCCATTTCCTTTTTGACTAGTCTTTAAACCGGGAAATGTCTGTCAGACGTTTTCCCAAGCGACTTATGAAATATGACAGTTCACACACCAGCACCGCAACTTTTGGTACGACTTTCAATAGAAAGTTTTGAGCGAAAGCGAAATCCATGGGGCAACACTGGCTGCATTTCTACATTTTAGGATTAGTGCAATTTCATATGGAAAGAGAGAAAGCACAAAGGAGAACCAGAGACAGAGAAAGATTCGGAAAGAGAGAGAGAGAGAGAGAGCGAACTATTGCCGCATTCAATATTGAACATTTCAAGGTTTTTGTGGACTTTTTGATTTATGCTCCTTGGCAAGCTGCCTAAATACGAGTTTGCACAGATATGATCCCACATTCGACTAGGAATGGTATTGTGCTTAAGGGCCAAGTATTGAAAGTGTGCCACTTAGAGATATCTGTGCCACATGTGTCATTCGAAATGGCCAATTAACGGCCTTCTGACAATTCACGGCATAAATTATGCTTTTCAGTTGTACCTACATATATAATATATAGTATATATATGTATATATAGATACATAAATAAAGCTGTATACATATTCTATGGCATATGTTTATGCTGCAATGGTTTAAGAGTCATTTGCTATTTAATATACATAAAAGCATGCCAATTTAATGCGATTAGTATAAATAAATTGTACTAAGATTAAGTTCAAATCGAAATGTATTTAATTTTAATGCGATTAAGTACTAATACCCGGTCTAAAATATTTCTTTAAATCAACAAGAAGTCGATTATTAATAAACAAACTATGAATTTATTTAAAGCTTCATTTTAATTGAAAGAAAAATACAAAATTCAACAAATCATTAAATTTAGATTAAATTTAATATTTTCCTAAAGTCGCTAATTAGCTAAACAAAAGCAGAAATTGCCATGAGCCAAAGGTCTAGCAGTAAGAAAATACCAAAATTATATATAAAAAAAAGTTTTCAACTGGATTATACTAAGCAAAGAAGATTTTGCCAGAAAATACAAAAAAAAACACTTGATTTTTTAGAGCACAGGTTGTCAGACGAATTAAAGTCTTGAACTCCCAGCAGTTGGTCCTTCCAGATAAAATATATCTGAGGAATAAGCATAAAGTAAAAAGCGTGTCCTGAGCAAAGGAACAGGCACATATAAATAGGAAATGAAGATGATACATTTAAATTGAAGCGAAAAAAATACAAACAAAAAACAAAAGCCATTTTATTTGTCTTTAATGTGAATATAAGAAGAAATGTATGCAACAGGTAGCGAAATGAAAATGAAAATCTTTCGAGTCTACAGATGCTGCCTCCAAAGGTAGGGATGGAGGCGGGTTACGGGGGGGGGGGAGTTTTGGGTAACAGTGTGTCAGACATTGGATTGAAAGGAAGTGAGGCAAAAGTACATTTCTTCAATTTGTTCATTCATTTATGCATTCATTTATTCATGCGTTATTTGTTCGTTGTTTCATTTATCCATACGTGCCGTGTCGTCTCAATTTCAATTTGCATTGCCAACAATTTCGCAAATGCCTCTTAATTGATTTGTAAAGGCCAATGGCGCAGTCAGCCTGAATTTTCTTCTTTCTTCTTTTTTTTATTTTTTTTGGATTTTCCTGTTCATTTTCTTTTACTTATACTATGTGTATACCCATACCATAGAGAGGCATTTCCCTCAGCCAACTCAGCTGGTACCTCATGGGTAATTTGTGTCAGGGCACAGGCTGAGACTCGAGAGAGTCTCTGTCTTTCTCTACCTCTCTCCCTGTCTCTCTAGCCCTCTCTCCTTCTCTTGATGTAAAAATGTGCAAATTTATAGAACGATAATACTTACTACTTGTACTTGCAAGCATGTAATTATAAATTAAATTAAAAGTGCGCATTGCACTCGCAAGCCGTCTTCTGTCCATTGTCTGCTGTCCGTTGTCTGTTGTCTACATGGACTTAATTAAAATTTCATTATGCCTTCAGATATACTTATATATATATATTAATGTATATATATTCACGCTTTTTCTTCAAAGAGTGTGAGAATTATGTACAAAAAGACAGACAGACACATGGCCAAATTGCCAGACAAAAGCAAAAAATGCTCCAAAAAGTATTTGACAATCAGCTTTACGGGCGAGCTGTAAAAATATGCAGCCCACTTCCGACCCCCCATCAACAGTTTCAGCTGTTAAATCTAATACATATTTATAGTTTAGGGCAAAGACCAAAACCCGACGAACATTATATAATATATCGCAAAAACAAAAGAGGTCTAGAGAATACTTACACAATGTCACAAATGAAAATCAACAAATGACAATTTAAAAAGCAGCAAAAGGATAGACTCACGCATACCCTGGAGTAAGGCATACAAAATGCAATCATTTTTAATTGGCAAACAGCGAAAATGTTAAAAACTCAACGCGTATAATTCTTGGGCTCATATTGTTGCCAACGGTATGACTAATTTATGAGGCACTGTTTAAGGGTCTGGACCAGTGATGGCAACTTTTCCTTTTCCCGGACATATTTGCCCGTTTTTCAGTCTTCAGCCGTAAAAATAAAAATGTGTACGAAATTGTCTTCATTTATAGATTTTATTTATTATAAGTAAAGAAATACATATATTAAAAATTATATTAAAAAAAATATAAAAATACATTTTTAAAGCTCATAAAATATTGAAGAATTCGCATCATCTTGATTTTAAAAATTCTAAAACACACCTCTAACCAAAAAAAAAAAAATAATAAAAAAAATAGAGAAAATAAAAATAAAAATAAAAAAATACAAAAAAATTTTTTTAAAAAAGACTTAAGTTAAAAGATAATAAAATTAGGTCAAACATTTGGCTAGATCTTAAAAATTGAAGCAAAAAATGTTCAAAGAATACACATTAAGTTGCATAGAATATTATGCTTTAGCCTCAAAAATCTTTTGTACATCATTTTTGTCTTTATTTAATACATTTTCATAATGTTTTTTATTTGCATTTATTTTTTTTTAAATTTTTTAAATTTTCTTTTTATTTTTTGGAAAATAGTTGGCATCACTGGCATGGATAATAGTAAGCGCGACATGTCGACATGCATAGTTCTAATTATTGTTATTGTTATAGTTGTTGTAAATGTTGTTGTTTCTGTAGCTGTAACTGTGCTTTATCATACGTATGTATGCATGTCTGTGAGATATTAAATTATTGTTGTTGTTGTTGTAGTTGTTGTTGTAGTTGTTGTGTTTACTGTTGCTGTCGCCTGGAAAAGCATTGCATAGTTTTGAGCGCAAATCAAAATGATTGATAATGATGGTCAGCATGCAGCAGAGCTCTAGTGCCACTAGTGGCACTAGTAGTAGTAAGTAATAGTACCTCACCCGCATACTGTGTGTGCGAGTGTGTGGGAGTGTGTGTGCTCTGTGCCATGATGCAGAAGAGAACAACAAACACTTGACAGTTATGACTGCTGATATATAGCAAATAAACTAAATAAATCCCTTTTTGTGTAATGCCATTTTTGTGCCACTTTGTTTTAAGACGAGCCACATGAGTGCCCACTTGTTTGCCATGCATGTACATATAAACACATACACATATACATATTTCTTTCTCTCTCTTACTCTCTCTCCATCTCTGTCTCTTTGTAGCTGCGAGTTATGGTTACGAGCGTGCAGCCAATGCCATTCTTTAGCATTGCAAATTGATGCTGATGGCATGCAACACTTGTCTTTTTGTTGTTTTTTTTTTATATATATTTATTGTTGTTATTGTTGTTGTTGTTGCTGTTGTTGTTGTTCCTCTTTGTTGTTGTTTTTTAGCTCACGTAATGATGACAAAGCGAGCGTGACATGTGCACCTGACCGCAGTGTTGTCATTGGCACTTCATTAATGCAGCCAAAACTGACACGCGCGCATACCTACACATATGTATATACACACACACATATATATATGTATATATGTGTATATATGTAAACACATAGCTTGTTGTAGTATACATAAACAGCTTCACACAAATTAGCCAAATGCTTCACCTTTATGCCCACTGGTCACTGGCCATAAAGCATATTTATCATTCACCCTTTGGCTGCTCATTGTTGTCGCTCCTGTTGCCCTGATACCCTGTTTTCCCTGTTACCCTGTCAGACTATTACTCTGTTGCTCTGTTAGTCTGCAGCTTCTGCTGTAGCTGTGGCTGTGGCTGTGGCTGTTCGTGTTGCTATTGTGGTGGCGCCTATTGTTGCCCAGATGCCTCATTAGCCGGCCAAAGCCTGTGGAAACAGCTTGAACAGCCGCTGTGGCTACGTTCATAGCCATTCAATGCGCACTCACAGCTGCTTAGCATTTGACTACACAAACACCCCATCTCACACAAACACTCACACACACACACACACAAACACTCAGGCACACACATATACACACACACAAACACTCAGGCACACATATGCACACTGCCATGGCAATACAGTGAGCGCTCAGGTATTCGAACAGTTCAGATTTCAGAGCTAAAGCTTCCCACAGAATTTCGAATTCTAATTTCCTATAATATTTGTGAACTTATTCATTAAAATTTTCTTTTCATTATTATTTATATAATTTTAAATTTTCTATAAATTATTTATATATTTTATATAATATATAAAAAAATTTTTTCTATATTTTATAAATATAGATTAAATCGTAAAATATTAATGATTTTTGTTTTATTATTTATAATATCGGCATCACTACAAAATATTCAAATTTCCTAATTATATTTATTGATTCTGAAGAGTTATATAAGAAATTGCTTCTTACTTAAGAAATAATAATGAAATTATAAATTTATAGATTTTAAATTATATTTAATCTATTATGTTAGATTAAATTATTATCAATAGACCATCATCGGTAAACAACAAAATAATCTAATATCCCAAATTGTTTATACTATGATTCTTTATAATAATAATAAACATATTTTTAATATCTATATACTACATATATACATATATACATACTCAAAGTTTATTATACAAAATTAAAAAAATATAAAAAATTGTAATCTATATTAATAACACATTTATTTTTAATGTTTTACATTTTCGGCATTAATAATTAATTATTCCTAAAAACTATTATCTGTAAAAATATAAAATTTTTTGAACTTAGAACTTACTCAGAATCTCGAAGACTTCAATTTTCGAGGGTGTACCGTATCTAAGCACTTAAAATCCATAGGACTGCCTTGTTGTTGTTGTTGTTGGTGGTTTGCACCTAAGCTCAATTCCCAAATGGCTTTTCTTGAAGTCCCTAATTTGCAGCCGCAATCATGTTGGACCACGAAACTCCATTGATTGTTTATTTTAGACCGTAAAGTGCTTAGTTCACAGCTAGGTAAATTGGCGAACAATCTAAATGGCGAACAACCCTAAATACCTGTTTAAAAAAAATGAATTTACTAAACATGATTAACAACTTAATCAAAATAATTAAACGTACGTGGAAATTTCAATTGTAATGTGTACTAAAATCAATGCAAAATGAGGACTATAGAAGAGGGTCATCAAAAGGTTAGAAATCACAGTATTATAAACAAACATTATTCGGTTTTTAGACCGTGTGTTTAAAAATCACTAAAGAGTCTATTAAATTTTTTTATAGCTTTTCCACAGGCAAAAGCTAAGGAAGTGCGGCGGAAATTAGAAAATCTATTGTGACAATAAAAAGAGTAGAGTGTCTGAATGTCTGGTCGTACTTAAAGACAGACATATAGTCTATTAAAGTAGATCTAAGCAAACACGGATGTGGATAAAAGCAATCAGTAAATGGATATAACTTAAAGTTAGGATTGTTGTTAAAGGATAATAAATCCGGGAACAACATGCACATAGACAACATTTAAGCCGCTAGAGTTGAGCCTAGTTAAGCAGTTAGTAGAGGCTTCAGTTTAACTATCTTGCACAGTGTGCGTAATACGATACAAGTGGCATAATTTGTCGATGCATGTGGCATGGCTCGTTTTTCAATTTTCCACTGAGGCGATACATAAATTTTATTGCAACACTTACACATGGACCGCACTTCCTCATCGTATACCAAAATTCAAATTACATTCCTGGATATTTCGGCGTATATCCGTACAGGCACGCTAACACCCCATACATGGCATACATGCATCAGTATGTATATCCGACTGTGTGTGTGTGTGTGTGTGTGAGTGTGTGTGTATGGGTATTGGTGTGTAGACGACAAAACCCTGAAATTCCTTTGGGGCTTTGCCAGAGTGCAATGTCTGTCAACACTAATTGTTGGGTGCTGTCGCTGCTGTCTTTTGCTACAATAATGTTCTGCGTACGTGTATTTGGATGGATGGGTGTTGGCTGTGTGTATGTGTGGATGGGTGTGTGTAAATCCTGCTTACACTCATATACACATATGTACATTTAGACACTTCTACATATGTAAGTATAGCATATGTACATTCAACACTGACTCAGGCACACACCATATATACCATAGGCGCTATCAGTGGAATCGCATCAGAGCCATGGCAATGGCAACGCTTGTTCGCCCTTTGTAGCTGGTGTTGGTGTCGCTGTTGTTGTTGGTGTTGTTGGAGTTGTTGGTGTTGTTGGTGTTGTTATTGTTATTAGCTATGGCACCCTAAGAAGATGGCGACTTAGACTTTGGCCCATGGTCGTTTTCGGGTGCCAACATAACACAAATGCTAACCCAGTTAACATGACAAATACATAGGGACACAAACGCACACACACACACACACACACACACACACACACACACACACACACACACACACACAC